>PVKA01029467.1:0-28272 GCA_004027165.1 Ctenomys sociabilis
TCCGCGTATCTGGACCAATTGGCTGCGCCCACGTGTCACTCCAGGGTTGGACGCCTTGTGGTATATAGCTTGGGGCGGGCTTGCCTGGGTCAGGAGCGGGAGCGGAGGAGGAGCAGGAGGAGGAGGAGGAGCGGGAGAGGAGCGGAGGAGCAGGAGGGGAAGAACTACTCAATCCATGGAAGAATAAAGCATTGCAGAGATAACCAGTGGTCGCGTCTTCCTCGCTGGCGAGGATGCGTGCGACAACTAACATTTCACCTCGTGATCACTGAGTGCAGATACCCAAGTACACCAGCAGAAAAAGCATGCTACGCGATAGGCACAGCCACGCAGACCATGCAGACCATGCAGCTGAGTGGTGATAACTATGAAAGTTACCAATGACTTCCTTTTTTTTTTTTTGGTGGAATGGGGGATTGAACTCAGGCCCTTGCACTTGCCAGGGAAGCGTTCATTCCATTGAGCCATCTCTCTGGCCCCATCAATAACCTTCAAAGCCCCTTGGTGTCTTCCACACATGGACTCTTCTTCACCAGGCCCAACCCTAAGCCAAGAGCTCTTTTAAAAGGAGAATGATTGTTTGTCAAAGTATCGAACTTTGCTCCTAAACCCTACATAATGATGGCGACTCTTCTATTGGGGTTTACACGGATTCATCAGGGTCTCGTGAGAGTCATCAGGGCTGCGTGCAGAGCTGCTCGGCCTCCTTCTGGACCATCTGGAAGACTTCGCTTGCTCTGGGCCCACTCAAAGCTGCCAGCCAGTATGTTACTCAGTAAATGGATCAGAGGAGCACACCAACACATGGCATACGCTACCCCAAGTACACAAAGGCCCAGAGGTTGTGCTTTTTTCTTATGACCAGGTAGCAGCAGGATGCACAACCTCAGCTGCCTTATGCTTTGTGGGGTCTTCTGTGACCCAATTCAGGTCACAAAAGATGAAATTCCACTAGGGTAGCAGGATTCTTACAGGGTTTATTTTCCATTCTCGGATACATTTGTGTTTCTTCAATGCCTGTCAAGGGCTTTCTACACTCAGTCCTCAGACCATGCTGTAATCAATGCACTGAACAACCATATTATCCTGTGATACAGAAGGATGACACATATCTCCTTAGCCAGGGACACTGCTCCGTGGCACAAACACCTGCCTGGTAAGCACAAGGTCTTGAGTTCAGTTCTTTGTCCAGAGAGAGAGAGAGAGAGAGAGAGAGAGAGAGAGAGAGAGAGACAGAGAAACAGAGAGAGACAGAGAGAGACAGAGAGAGAGAGAGAGAGAGAGGAAATCCTTTTAAATTAAACTGTAGCAGAGACCCAGAAATGATGAGCTCTAAGACAAGCTGAGGAAGGCACACTGCTGTCCCCACCAAGAGAAAGCTGAATGTGGGAGTCCTCTGGAGATTTGCTTCTATGAAAAGACCACACCTAAGCCAGGCATGGTAGCACATGCCTGTAATCCCAGCACTCGGGAGGCTGAGGCAGGAAGATTGTTGTGAGTTCGAGACCAGCCTGAGCTACAAAGTGAGCTTAAGGTCAGCCTGAAGTGCATAGTGAGACCCTGTCTCAAAAAGACAGAAAAAAAAAAACACACCTAGAATAACATCTGTGACTAAAGTCATCACCTGAGGAAGCTGATGAGAATTTCCCCAAGAACTTTGCCAAATAGAGGAGTTAAAGAAAATGCGACAAAAACAAATAACCTTCAAGTCTTTGATGATGATGCAAATCTCAGTGATTCCCCCAGAGCAGAGCATTTCTGTGTGTGTGTGTGTGTGTGTGCGTGTGTGTGTGTGTGTGCTCTTGCGCATGCGTGTGTATTACTGGGGATTGAACTTAGGGTGAGCTATATCCCCAGCCCAGCATATATTTATTATTCTGGTAAGAAAGGGAAGACTCAGGATGTTCCACTTGGTCCTTTCAGGCCTACAGGCTTGAAAATAATTTTTTTTTTCTGCCCAGCTCAGCCTACCCTGGAGGCAAGACTGGTGCAACAGATGGTGCAGGGGATTGAACCTTGGTCTTTGCACTTTGCCTAAGCAGATGCTTTAGACTGCTGAGCTATCTCGCCAGCCCCGAAAATAACTGTTCATGAGGGTTACACTGAGCTCAGCTGGGCTTGGATCAAAGCTCCAGTCATCACCTAACCACCTGAGACACTGCACAATGACATTCTGGGTCCTTAGGAATTATCATGAGATATTCAGCCTGCACTAATCCTGAAGGAACAAGGCAGTCCTTTCACAGAATGCAGTTCTCTGGAAGGTGGCCAGGATTCTTGAGGAAAGCCAAAAAGAACACAGTGTGCACCTGGGGTGCTACTGAAGAGCCCTTTCATCCTAGGTATGCAAGGCACAAGCAAGGGAGATTACCAGAGTAGCTCAACTCAGAGCACCACGTGCCAGACCTGTAGGACATTTGTTGTTTGCTTGCTTCTGTTATTGAGATTAAGAAGATGTTAGAAGCCTGCCCACTGGGTAGGTCCCATGAGTGTCTTTACTAAAGGCAGATAGGGCAATGGCCACTTCCCTATTTGGCCTAAAGACACTATCTATTGTTTTTCTCATTGCTGAGACAAAATACCTGACACAAGTTAAAGGACGAAATGTTTATTTCAGTTCAGTCTGTAGAGGTTTCAGTCCACAGTGCCCCAAGGCCAGGCAGCACAACAGAGGGGCATCACAAAGGACAGACAGTCCATAGCTGGGCCAGGGAGATGGCTCAGTGGAATAAGTGCTTCCCTGGCAAGCGCAAGGCTCTGAATTCAATCCCCAGTTCCACCAAGAAAAAAAAAAAGCATTCCAGACAATCCATAGCATGGCAGGTAAGCCAGCCCTCCCCTCCCCATTCATATTCCATCCAGGCTATAAGCCTATGGATTGGTGCCATCTGTACCCATTATCCACACCTATTTATTACCACATACCTTAATCTCAGTGTGATGCACCCTACATCCAGCCACATCTGAAAAGCTCCACCTATGAGTACATGAGGCTTGGAGGGACAGCTAGATACCAGCTGTAATAGACACCTATAGGACAGGCCATGCTAGTTAGCACTTAATATTTGAAATCCTGCACAGTCAAGTTCTGCTGCCTGAGATCTCATTTCCATTGTTACCATGGACCCCATTTCTAGGACAGCGTCTTCCACCTGTTTCCTCGGTCTGTGGGGAACAAGTACTCAACTAGTTTCAAAGATACCCCTTCAATGGTGCACTTCTGGGTGCCTTGATCAAGGGGGAGTCTTCCAGGTTCTACAGAAGGAAGTCACCCAGGGAGAAGGCCACTGTGCCCAAAGAAACCAGAATGAGGGACCACATGGCACACAGAGGCTCAGGACTGAGCTGGCGCAGCTCAGCTCACCGCCTCTTGAACACATCCAATGAGCAAACCCAGACAAGGCCCACACAGCTGTGAAGAAAAGCAAATTGTTTTACTCAGCAACAAACAATTAAAACACTTTACAGGGTAACTTCCAAAACAAGGTTATTTCAAGATCTTCAGGCAAGACTGTCACAGTGTCAACAGGCAAAGGAGCAGGGACTGCAGCTGCCAGGAAACACCGTGAAGCAGAGCTTAAGGGTGCGGTAGACCATTAGGTCCACGTGTCTCCAACCTCAATTTCACCTGAACCCTAATAGTGCTGTGAGTTCAGCTAACAAAGTGACAAGGTGGTTTGGTGGCTGCAGCATCCAACTCATAAGCCACTAATGTGCCTAGCACCTTCCTCCTACCCTCCCACCCCTGGTGAGCGTGCCAAGATGGATTCACAGAGAACTGACATGGGGAAGAAGGAAAAAGCTAGGCACTTCTGAGCCGGGGCATTGCAAAGGACAGAGGCTTCCTTATGTTGCAGGAACAAAGCTCCAGGCTGGGGCCTGAGCTCTGTGCTCCCCCAACAGCTGAGACCCTGGAGATAAGCATGGTGGACATGCCCAGGTTGCACTGAGGGAAGAGGACAGCAAGACGTATGTAGGGTTGAGTGCAGAGGGAAATGCAGTCACACTGTGCAGACGCCTCAGGCTGGGGCCTGAGCAGCAGGAGCTCAGAGAAGCCAGGACTATCCTTGAGGTTATAGCTGGCGCCTCAGAGGGACAAAAACCACTGTGCAGACTGGTGGAGACCATATAGAATGCCACTGGCGACTCCCCTATGAACCGTGGGGCAGGACACATACCAAGACCTTCTCCTTCCTCTACAGCTGGACTTGAGTTCCCATCAGGGCCAGGATGTCACTGACCAACTGGGTGGCCGCATGCTGGACATTCCACCCAGGCTTTCTCATCTATAACCTGGGACAGTGGTAGCTACGCCTCAGGGAAACTCTGAAAACTGATGGGATCATCCACGGCAGTGCCAAGCACACAGTAGGTGCTCAGGGCTAGGGGAACCCGCAGCTCCCCCATTTGCACCCACACATGGGGCCCTCTCAATCCAACAGGCTCACCATCCCTCCACAGCGTTCAGAAATAAGACTGTGGAAAGAACGGTGATTCTTCTAACGGCCTCCAGGCGGCGAGAAGGGCTGGAGCTGGGGCAGGGACGGGCCCTTGCGGGAGGTCCCTGAGGACCGACCTCTGGCCGCAGCTACTCTCCCCGTTCCCTCTGCCACCTGCACCGCTGCCCTGCCTTCAGGAGCACCCGACAGGTCGCTGCGGGAGGGCGCAGCGAGGCTCAGCTTCCCTTTGTGTGATCGGCCCCTTCCCACCTGGTGAGGGAGCTATTGCACGCTGAACGTCAGAGGCGGCTGCGGCCCTGGTTTGGTCCTGGGGACAGAGGAGGCTCATTTAGTCTGGGAGGTGGAGGCCAGCCTGGGCAACCCAGCACGATCCTCTCAAAACGCAAGGCTTTCCTCTCGCTAGGGTCCTGTAGGTATTCGGCCTCTAAGCAGACCGGGTTCCACTCTCAGGGTCGCAGTCAGTTCCTGCCCTGCGCTTCGGCCAGCTCAGCCACACCCCTAAAGGTCCCAGCACCTTTCAGCCTCAGGTGTCTTGCCTATAAAAAAAGGACGAGGGGCTGGGGAGATAGCTCAGTAGAATAAGCGCTTGCCAGGCAATCCCCGGTCACGCGCAAAAAAAAAAGATGAGCACCCTTGAGCCAAGCTGATAGGTGACCTGGATAAAATGACGAATGTCCAGTGTTCCATGAATATCCAGTGTTCAACATCCGTTAGGAGCCAAACACAAAGAAAATATTACTAGATCATCATTCTAAAACTGGTAGTGAAATTTTTTTTTTTTTTTTTTAAATAAAACTGGTAGTGGTGCCGGCTATAATCCCAGCACTTGGGAGGCTGAGACCAGTGTCACCAAAGGTTCAATACCAACCTGCACTAAACAGGGAGAGCTTGTTTCAGAAAAAAACAAAAACTTGTTCTGATGGAGAAACGCCGCTCACCTTCAAGGCAGCCTGCCTGGGATTTCTCTGGAAGCCACCCCTCCTCCTCTGGTGCCCTGAAGCCTGTCCTTTCATGCACTCAGCAAATGCTCCAGTGCCCTGTACCTGTGTGGTGCTGAGTACATCTGCAGGACAGACAGCAATGAGCTGGCATGGTCCTATCTGCACACTGAATTTCTTTTCAGCAGGGAGGCAGACAGGGAAGACCTACAACAAATGGTGTAGATAATGCCACAGGGCTAACAATCAAGGAAAAGGGCTAGGGAGAGAGCTTAGTGGCATAAGCACCTGCCTGGCAAGGACAAAGTCCTGAGTTCTATCCCCTACTGCCAAAAAAAAAAAAAAAAAAAAAAAAAAAAAAAAAAAAAAAAAAAAAAAAAAAAGAGCAAGGAAACTAAAAGGCTTAAGCGGGAGAGAGGGGCTTGTTACATTGGGTGGTCAGGGAAGGTTTCAGATGACAGGAGCCCAGGATGACAAACAGCAGCCCTGTAAAGACCTACAAGAGCTGCTTGCCAGGTTAAAAGAACAGCTCACCCAACTGCCCTGAGGCAGGGGAGGGAGCACCGCTTGCATGACCACAGGGTGATCCAGACAATTACAGCACAGTGGGTCCTGAGTATACTGCCAACCCTACATCTAAATAAAGCTCCTCCAGGGTAGAGATCTAATTTACTGTCCTCAGCACAGAAGAGACCTGGACTCTTGACCAGTTTTGGTAAAACTACATGGGGTGATAAAGGAAATCAGTCGGTCCATATGCGACCCCATCCAAGTCTTCGGGGACTCCACCAAACTGCCTCAGCAGATAGGGAGTGCTTCCCTAGACCGATGATCTCTAGAGCATAGCTGTCAACAGGGAAAATTAAATGGCCAGAGGGGAAATGAACTGCCCAAGATCACACAGCCGGCATGCAGCGGAGATGGAGCTCGGATCCAGCTTCCTGTCTCACAGCCCAGGTCCTTCTCCCTTCCTGAGCAATGGTATCTGGAGCTTTAAGGACAAAGGCAGTGCCTGAAGGGAGAGTTAGGTGCTTCCCCATCCACAAACATCGCACAGGAACCTCCTGAGAGCAAGGATGCCATAAATTTGTGGTCTCCAAAGCCCAAAGGCAGGCAACATGCTAGGGAGAGACCAAGTTTATAACATGACGGGAAGAGGTCAGCTCACAATGAAAGCCCAGAGGGTGAAGACCAAAACTGCAGGATCAGGGTACCTAGGCTGGGGATCAGGACAGTCACCTGGAGCTGCCAGGGCTATCTCTGGGGAGCAGCCCCTGGGCCAAGCCCACACCACAGTTTGCAGTTTATCCGGCCAGCATTACGGGGCCTCATGTGGGATATCACACTGAAGGAGACTTTGTCCCCTGGAACAAATGACATGGGCATCTCCTCCCCCAATCTTCTTCCATGCTTCAGCAAACTTTCAATGGAAAAGTTTTATTGAAAAAAAAATGATTGTACAAATAAGTTCTCATTTTGACAGCAACAAAGGCGCACATTCCCATTCCCTTCCCATCTTTGAAAAACTAAAAAAAAAAAAAAAAAAAGCAAACACAAACCATTCATCCCCTTGATATCCCATGTAACAATTCTTAACCAGGGTCTGCCCAGGAGGCCCTGCTTCAAGCCAATTTCCCAACCCCGTTACTGGGACTAAAGCCATCCTGGGGGGTGCCTGGTCCCAGGGGCGACAGCACCTAGTATTTTAGTTATGGGAATCTGGGAGAGGTCTGGGGATCCAAGAGCCCCAGCTCAGTGGTCTCACAGATTTGGAAGCACCTGGCTATAAATAGGAACACTGACTAGCTGGGTTAGGAAGGTGGACCTCGGGCTGTGAGGAGAGCAGGATCAGATGCCCAGCTCCAGTGGCACAGGTGTCTCTGGGCTCAGCATCATGATTTCTGGGGACCCATGTCCATGTGGAATGGACTCTGGCTGGGCAAGTCCGCTGGGACACATGGGAGCCCTGGTCCTTTTTCCACCCCCACCCATAGAATACCAAGGCTGGTGGTGTCCTTCCCCAGTAGCACCCATGTGTCTCAGGAGCCTTTAGGCTGTCTCATGCTCTAAGGCCCTATAATTCGTCTCGCATCTTGTCACCCTTGGGCCTCACCAGGCGCCCAATGAACAGCAGGGAGCTGCTTTGGGTGTCTCGAACCAGGAAGATGAAGGGGTGGTCAGCATAGAACAGCTTGGGGCTGCGCAGCTCCTCCCGTCCATAAATGTCCTGGTCAAAGGGGTTGCCCTCTGTGTCCCACTCGAAGGCGGTGGCGTGGAACACGCTGGCCAGGTACAGGTCCTTCTTGCCTGACATGCGTGACAAGTCTGCCTTGTTTTTGTCGATGGCTTCCGTTAGCCCGAGCCCAGCCAGGTGTTTCTGTGGGACCAGACGTCAGGTGAGGTCACACCTCTCCTCCTCACCTCCTTCCATCACTACCCTGACTGCTCCTGCACAGGTGCAGCTCTTCCCTACCTATCATGTGCCAAGCACACTGTTCTCATCACTCTCACCAGAACCCTCAAGGGCTACTTGGGCTTCACAGGAGAAAAGGAGACCCAGAAAACCGAGCCGGAATACATCCCTGCCTGCCCCACAATCCCAGGTTTCCCTCAAGCATACTTCATGCCAGGAGGCCTTTAGGTAGTCACTGTCCTCTCTGAGCCTCTACCCAGCACCCAGGGTGGTGTGAGGGGAGCTTCCCTAAGCACATGTGCCAAGCTCCGGGTCACTGTAAGTGACCCCCTGGTACCAGTCTTCTTAGCACTGTTGAGTAACAGCAGTGACTAAGGGTGACTTAAAGGCAAGATGTTCCAATTACTGGCTGAGTGACTTTAGGGAGCTTACTTGACCTTTCTAAATCTCGGTTTTCTAACTGTGTGAGGGCTCCACTTTTGGGGACATGGCTCACTGGAATAAGTGCTTCTCTGGCAAGCACAAGGGCCTGAGTTCAAACCCTAGTTCCACAAAAAATAAATAAATAAATAAATCTCGGTTTTTCTCATCTGCCAACTAGTTTATAATCGTCCCCTACAAAGCTGTTTTGAAGATTAGGACATTAGCACATATGGAGAGCTTAGGAAGATGCCAAGGACTGTAGGGCAGGGTCCACACCTGTCATCCAGTGTCCCCCAGCAGAGGGGAGGGGCAGGGATGCCTCACCTGCAGGTCGTGGGTCACCTCCACCACACCCTTGGGCAGGGAGATGGCAACAGCTTTCTTCTGCATCTTCCCCATCCAGACCTTTAGCTGCTGCTTAGTCAGCAGCTTCTCGAGGCGCTCGAGGGGCTCCACATGGTGGGGCATGAGAATGACGAGGCTGGACAGCTTGTGGGCCAGGGGCATCTCCAGGATCTGCACCTTTTCCTTCTCGTCATCATAGTAGTTGTAGAGGCCTTAGCAGAGAGCAGGGAACACTGGGTACCCTGGGGGGCACATGGGAATACCACCCAGCCCCCCGCTCCGCAAGTCACCTACCTGTCCGATGCATCATCGTAACTCCCACGGTATAGGAACGAGTCACCATAAAGCCACGGTTGTCCACCATCTTGTGGTGGAACTTCTCATCCCAGTGTGCTATATGGAGACAGAGCACTGAGTTAAAGAGTCATGTCCCCAGATACAAGCACAGCCCACAACACCCTAACTGCATGCCTGCATTCATCTCTGCCACAGGACTTAGTGCCATTCTCTGGGGTCGAGCTGTAGGTACCACTGCCAAGCACCCAGCCCCTTAGACCACATGTTCCCTGAGGACATGCTGGGAATGTGTTTAGTACAGGGTCTACAGAGTCTCACTACACAAATCAAACTCATAGTGATCTTCCTGTTTTCAGCCTCCCAGGCACTGGGATTAGAAGCTCACCACCATGCCCAGTCTCAGCTGCCCTCTCAGTGTGCCCAGAGGAAGGGCCAGCACGGCATGCCAGGGATCAAACCACAGTCCCTGTGTTCTCCTAAGCAGGTGCTTTAATCCACTAAGCTATCCAGGCAGCCCTTGTGAACATGCTGTCTGAGGTGCTAGGCTCTTAGCCACTGCCCAGCTGTCTCACCTGACAGGAAATTCATTCCATCTCAGCTCAGCCACCTCTGTGTCCATTACCTGGGCAGTACATGTTACATACTGAAGCAGCACGCTGAGCTAGGCTTTCTACCCAACATGACGAGGGGCGTGTGTCCCTTGGGCTCGGAGCTCCCTATGGCCACTTCATTCTTCTCTACAAGTTCTGCTTCTGTGGCCACAAAGATGACCAAAAACAGTATATGTGGGGCAGTGGTCTCAGTCCCGTCCTGATTAGACATGCGTTCTTATTCAGGCCCGGCTGCTGACTGGCTGTCAAAGCTACTTCCTCTTTTAGTTTGGCCACACTTGTAAAACAGGTTATATAACCCTCAAAGCAACGTAAGAACAGTACCATCCACACAGGTACTGAGCACATCCACCAACTCAGACACAATCTTCAGTTCAATACCGATGCACTTGGCCCCGGTCCTGAACTTACTATCTCCTAAGTGAGCTTCGGTTTCCTTCCCTGTGAAATGAGGGTAAGCCTATCTGCCCTAGGGGCTACTAGAAGGAACAGGGGCCTTTCTCCAGCTCTCTGCTGAGGCAGAACTGACCACTGGATTTTATCAATTCCAACACACACAAGCAACGATACTTTGATTTGATGAAATATGGCAGTCAGGAAGGAGCACCTCTTCTACAATTACTCAGGGGGCTTGGATCCCTGTTCTGTTCCTTCAGACACCCAGCTGCCTCTGTACTAGCTTCTAGGGTGTACAAAGGATTTAGTACCAATCCTCCCTCTAAAGGCTGTTGTATTTAGTAAGAACAGTGAACAATTCAATATGAGAAAGGTTTGTTTTGGGGCTCCTGAGAGAAGAGACCGGCCCTGTCTAGGACTCACGCTTGAAGAACATGGCATTGACAAGCAGAGCGCCGTCGGTGCGCTCCACATCCTTGGTGACCTCGGGCAGCTTGCCATCGGTGGTCTGCGCCGCCCACTCATTGATGGACTGCAGGGCGCTGCGCTTGTCCCGGAAGTTGATCTTGGAGTGCTCACAGTTGTAGTGCTGCTTGCTGCTGCGCACAAAATCGTCCGCGAAGCTCACTGAGCTGGGGCCATAGAGGCGGCTGCCCAGTTTCCAGGTCACATTGCGCGCTGTCGAGTTGCTAAGTGACCGCAGCAGCTCACCCAGGCCTGCGTGCACTTCCTCGTCTCGCAGCTGCTCCGCGCTCAGCACTGCCTTGGCCTGTGACGCAGTGGTTGCCTTGCCCCCTAGTGACACCAGCCCCAGCGAAGAGGCCACCACCACCGGGGACAGCAAGATGTTTTCTACCGCCTGGTCCTTGGCCATGGCCTGGTACAGGCTGAAGGCCAAACCGGCACTGCGCTCAGCCAGCGTGGCTGCCTTGGGGCTCAGCTTCTCTGCTGCGCCAGGAGCTGCTGCGGCTGCAGGTTTCTTCACCTCAGCCGCCAGGGCCATTGCCAGGAGGCTAAAGGTACCAAGTAGCAGGAGGTAGCGCATGGCGGGGAGGTGAGATGTGAGCACCACACAGGACCTGTAATAGAACAGAGCACCCTGAATTCTTTGCCTTCCTCTCCAGCCACCAACCCCAATCTCTGGCTGCCACCAAATCCCCTGAAGACCAGTGCCAAGAGCACAGAGCTCTGGAGGTACTGGCCTAACTCAGAACTGCCCAGGTGCCCCAAGGCCTCCCTACTGCAAGCAGGGTTCCCAGCAGATCACCCACAGATTTCCTACAGCGCATATCCAACACTTACACTTAACTTGCATGTTTATTATAAATCTATTTTGGCCCTAAGCAGGGTGTGGCCTTCAGGATAGGCCTCAATAATCTGGTTCCCCATCATATTCCCAGTGCCTGGATGGGACAGGGCCCAGCTATTTCTGAGTGAAGGTAAAACATGGCCACTTGGCCAGGCCAGGGTGTCCTCCTCTGTTATAGAGTTCTGCTCTGATCTCACACAACCTTTGGAGCCCTTTCTGCAATGAGAAAAAGCCTCAGTTGGGCTGAGGTGTGCAGGAATCCCAGGTGCTCTAGCAAAGGATGTTACTTACACACACCACTCTTTCTGCTCTGGGATGTTAATGAGTCACTCATTAATTGGGAGAGCTCAGAGGCTCCACTCCACCGCCTCTAGGGTGATCCGTGTGTGTGTGTGTGTGTGTGTGTGTGTGTGTCCGTGTGTGTGTGTGTGTGTCCGTGTGTCCCATTCATTGGGTGTGCACTGCAGTCTTCCTTTTGTAAGCTCCAAGGGTCTCTGTGTCCAAGGATTTAGCTTGCATATCTGTACTCAGGCCCTGGACCAAAAGGGAAATCCCCAGACAACAGGAGGGAAGAGGGGCTTCCTGAGAGCAGCTTGGTCAGGATCCTGGAACTGAGTCACAGCTCTACTGAGGAAAGGCCCCCTCCCCTATCACCAAGCTGGTCAGACTTTGCATTCACCCTTCCGGGAAGTTGGAGCCACATTAGCTCTTACTCTGTCCTGTGTGTTACACCCACTGCCACAGAGGCAGTCTGCTCTCTGGTCTCAAGGTTGCCCTCAGTTTTCTCCCTCTTCTTCATGCTGCAGCAAAGGACAGGACTGAACTGAAGGAAAACTCAGTAAGAGTCCTGGTGGAAGCCCAGACCCCACTGCCCCAGGAGGTCAAATTTCATGGCATTATGATCCCCAAGAAAAACTGAAAATTCAAAATCCTGGTGGGAAGTGCTGGGGACTCTGCCAGCTGAAGGAGAGCACTGGACTCCTGGAAGATTCTACAGCTGGTGCCCTCTAAGCCAGGACTTTTCACCTCCCTGCACTGCTGCCCTCCCCAGGCCCTTGAAGGTACAGCACAGATCAGCAAGAGGTGCAAAGCAGATGGGGGGGTCCCGAGACCCAGGAGGTCCCCAGGCACTCCCTTTAGTCCTGGCTCCTTCCCCACCAGACCACAGGCTGCAAAGGCAAAGTGACCACACCATTTACTGTGCATAAGAAGTGACCAGAGTAAAGCAGATGCCAGGCAATAAGCATAGGGCCAGTTCTGAAAGGCCATCTCTAATCCACATAATCAGCGGTAGAGCTCAGGCAGCTGAAGGAGCCACAAACAAGGCCTTCCTTAGGGGGCAATGAAGGAACCAGGCTGCCACGTGGCAGCCACCATCTTGACAGCCCCTGCCCCTAGCCACCAGAACCTCAAAGGCTGGGAGGGACTTCCCAAAAAGGCTCCAGATGACTAGTTTGGGTTTCTCTGGCAGCCTAGCAGCTCTTGCTCCCAGGAATGGTGACGTGGCAGGCAGAAGGCTGAATTATCTCTGTAGGCCAGCAGAGGGGGTGGGGGTCCAAGTTGGGAGTCAAGAAGCCTGGACTCGGGTTCGTAAGGTGTCACGGATTTTCTAGGGACTCCAGGCACTTCCCTGGCCTGTTTGCATCTGCACTTCTGTCTCTGAAGGGAAAGAGGCAAAGCCCTGTTTCTGGGATGGGATGGCAAGTCTCAGCTGGCCTCCTGCAGCCCAGCCCATGTTGCCAAGGGGAAATGCCAGCCCTAAGGCTCGAGTGAGATATGTACAGCCCAGGGAAGAAACACAGAGGATCACTTGGCCTGAGGGCTGAACTAAGCTGAACTGGAAGGGGAGGTAATGCTGGGACCACCACAGGGTCTCCAACACTTGAGGGGTCTAAAGTACCTTGAAACTGCCTCAGAGGATAGTCAATGCCTGCCTTTTTCATTCTGAAAGAAAACAGAAAAATAAGGAGGCTGGGACCCCCAGAGAAGGTGGGGAGCAGGGGCTTGTCAGGCCCAGGCCCCAAGCGGCACCCATCTCCAGATCTACTGATACGTGGGAAGCCAAATTTTACAGTTGGTACAGTGGGAGAAACCAAGCCCCAGGCTAGGTTCACCCCAGTCCCACAGGGACAAGCAAGAGTCAGGCTTCCAGAGGACAGCTCCTGCCTCTGGGAACTCAAGAGCCTCCCAGAGCGCTGCGTGTGGTGTCCTGTTACACAGCTAGAACGCACACAAAAATCTCCGCTGGGAATCCTATGGAGCAGAGACAAAAGAAGAGACAGGAAGGGGGGATGGGCATAGGAACCATCTGAAAATCGGAGGGCGTGGTCCCAGCCTAACTTCCAGGCAGTCAAAGCCCCCAGCTTTTCCCTCAGATCTCCCGCTTGGTCCTGCAGCCCGGCAGGAAACCAGGGAAGAGGAGGAGCCAGGTCGTCGTCCGGCGAGGCTGGAGCGCTCCGGCCTGCCCACTTCAAGAGCCTCAGGAATGTCCCAGCGCCGAAGGCGGGGAGGCCTAACCTAGGAAGGGAGTAGGTGGGCAGAACAGCAGGCGACTCTAGGCTCTCCGGTCCGGCCCTGGCCCACCCTAGAAGTGCAAACCCCTGAGGAGAGAGGTGTGGGGAAGCCCTTCCTGACCCTGCCATACTGCAGATCAGAAAGGCAGCCAGTGGCGACGCCTCCCCAGCACAGGACCTAAAGAGCCAAGCGCCCACCCCAGCAAAGGCCAGCAGGACTTCACCTCTCAGTTGACCCTCATCAAGCTCCAGAGGCCGGGGCACCAATCCATCAGTGAGCCTCCAGGCCGACAGCTCCAAGCGCAAAGCTGGCCGGCCAAGCCCTGCTGCAGGCCCTGACCCAGCCCGGCGTTCTCCGCCAGCACCAGCCTGTTGCTGAACTTCTAGGGGCTCTGCACTTTCTCCAGCAGCTCCAGTACGCAGACTCCCGCTGGGGCCTGCTCTCGGTCCCGGTCCTCAGACTCCATCACCGTCCAGAGTCCCGATGCTGAACGCCCCCCACCACTGCTCCCAAAAGCCAAGGACTCCAGTTTATGTGCCGTAACCCCTCCTGGGGTCATCGGCCCGACTCACACCCCGGCCGCCCCCAGGCCGCCCCGGCCCCTCACCTGGACCCCCACGCCAGCCACTCTCTGGAGCTCCGAACGAGCCTCTACTGTCTGTCCGCTGCCCCTGCTCGGGTCCTATATATGGATCTCCCCACCCACTCCTGCCCGTCCTGAGAAACTTCTGGAAAGTTGGAAAGGATTCCGGAGGGCGCCCCAGCTCCACAAAAAAAAAAAAAAAAAAAAAAAAAAAAGCCAAGGACTTCCTCCCCCAAACCGCCCCGCCCCGACTCCCGCCCCTCAGCTTGCACTCCCGCCCCTGGGTCCTACTGCCCCAATTTCAAGGGCTGGGCTGCCTGTGGTGTGACCAACTTCCACTGGGCTGGCTTCCACTGGGACCAACTAGTCCTTCCGAGGGAGCACAGGCATCTTTTAATTCAACAGAGCCTCGGGACCCCTCTGTCCTGGAGGTATCGGGAGAAGGGGACACAGTGTTCCTATGTCCAGCATGCACCCGTGTCCAGACCTTCGCACAAGCCAACCTGCTCCTAGGGGCACACTTCTGGCACGCTTTTCCTTGCTCTGTACAAAGGACATTGGCAACCCCCACCCCAGTTCACAAACCTCCACCTTTTTCAGGCTGAAGCTTAACTGGGTTTCCCATACCCTTTCCTCTCCTTTTCTCAGAGGAGGTGGACAAATTTAGGAGTCAGTGCCCTTGTCTGGGATGGGAGCAGAGGAAAGGGTCACTCTACAAACCTCACCCTCAGTTGAACTTGACCAGTGACGACCCTGAGGAAGAGAGTTTGGGCCAGACTCAGAATCAGGCCTCACCCATGAAAGCCAGCATCTCCATGTATTAGGGCTGCAGACACCAGGGAATGTCGGGGAAAAGGGTTGGGCAAGGAGAGGTGCACAGGAAGGAGACCCTGACTATCTACAAAGTGCTTTGTTCTGTGACTGACCAGCGACCTTCACTTTCTGGGCCTCAGTGACCTTGACTGAAATGTGATGAGTCATTCTGGGATTCTTCCTGCAGTTCCCCTCTCCCTTCCCCTTCTCTCCCTCAAATTGGGCATCCCTGCCCCACCCCATCCTTGCTCTGAACGCACTGGGGATGGGGTAGGGGTGTATTCCTTATTGTTCCAGAGGCTGATGGTAAAGCTGAGCTCCGGACAAGCCCCATGATGGTGCTGTGAATATTCATAGAGAACTACGGAAGGTGGATTGCTTAGGAACACCCCCTCCAATCTTCTTTAACAGTGAAATGATCAATAAGAGGTGGAAACAGTATGGAGCAAGGACAGGTTGGAGAGATCCTTCATTCACTCGTTCATTCATCCAATCAGCAGACTGGTAAACCTGACTGGATCCCAGGAAGCAAATCAATCCCAGCACCTAGCAAATGAATCCTCTGGGTCTCTGGCATCTCAGTCAGTTGCAGGGGTGGGAATTCTGCCACCCCAGCCTGTGACTAAATCTGCCACTACTCAGACTTCTTTTTTTTTTTTGTCTTTTTGAGACAGGGTCTCACTATGCAGTTCAGGCTGGCCTTAAACTCACTTTGTAGCTCAGGCTGGTCTCGAACTCACAACAATCCTCCTGCCTCAGCCTCCCGAGTGCTGGGATTACAGGCCTGCGCCACCACGCCCGGCTTCAGACTTCTAATTATAAGGACTATGGGAAATCTCAGATCCCAGAAGCTCTGAATCCCATCAAAGAATGAGAGCTTACTTAAACCCCAAAGGGACCGTCAGAGAATATACTGACCTAACACTTGAAGCTTCATCAATTCCTAAGGAAGCCCCTTAGAATCTCAGTCACAGGACCTTCAGAACAAGGACCAAGGGGCCGGGAATATAGCTCAGTAGGATAAGCACTTGCCTTCCAAGCATAAGGGCCTGAGTTTAATCCTCGGTGCCAGAAAAAAAAAAAAAAAAAAAAAAGGATCATACTCTCTTGACAAGCACCCCCAGTGTTCTTTGGGGAGAAGTCTGACCATTAGCAAAGCCTCCTGCCTGGGGGTGGTGTCACGCTCCTGCAGCGGTCTCCTGGTTCTTGCAAACTCACAAGACTTCAATTGTGTCCTGCTCTATGTGCATGCTACTGGGGATCAAATGGGGTGTGGGGTGCTTCACCACTGAGCTACATCCCCACCCTTTTCTACCTAAAGACAGGTTTTCCCTAAATTGCTTGGAGTATTCAAACTTGGAAACCTGCTGCCTCGGCCTCCCAAAATTCTGGGGTTACAAGCCTGGATCCCCCTCAGTTTGTGTATTGCTTTTACAGATAAATCCTTGTTATGTAAGGCCACTGCCCAGGTCCTAAGCCAGATCCCACCCTGGACCCCATCCTCACTTTGAGCCTCCTTGTAGCTTAAAAGGGCAGTGAGCTGAGGGCCCATGAGAGCAGGCAAGGTTAGCTTTGGTTTCCAGCAGGTTTGGACACCAAAATCCCACAAGGACTTTTCTTCTTCTGTACTGTTAGATCTTTCAACTCTTAGTCCTCCCAACTCTCAGCTGAGAGGACTACGAATTTACTGTTTTGCAGAGAAGTACACAGGTTTGTGTTAAGTCTTAGAAAGTTGGGGCAAGTACATAGCTCAGCGGCACAGTGCTGATACAGGGAAGTAAAACTCCCAACCTGACCTGGGTGAGTTCACGTTCTCTAAAACAGAAGAATGAATTTTAGGAACAAACGGAGGTTGAGGATAAAACTTTATTGGATAGAAAAGCTTCTGTTGGAGAGGGACAGAAGGGGGACCTGAGCGGGTTGCCCGGTGAAGCTGTCTCTTTTAGGAACTTTTGTCACTCATAGGTCCCTGGGCTGGCAGAGACAACTCACTTTCAGGGTTACTTGGATTTGGCACCACCCTTCTGCTGGGTTCAAGTTCAGTTGACATTCTCTTTGTTTATTTATTTATTTTTTGCAGAACTGGGGATTGAACTCAGGCCTTTGTGCTTGCCAGGGAAGCGCTTATTCCACCGAGCCATCTCCCCAGCCCTCTTTTAGGAACTTTTATAGGGCAAAACCATGTGGGACTAAGGTAGAGAAGGGGTCTCACTTGGATGTGGGGTGGGATAAAACTAGGGTCAACCAATGGGATTACAAGCACCATTGTTCAGGTAAACTTGATTAGGCCCAGGACCAAATGGGGAAGTGAGTCACATAGTAAGCCGGCAAGAATACTGGACAGGGTCTTCCCCTTGGAGGTTGGGCTAGTGACTCACTTGGGTCTTTTTAGGTGATTGCTACCTATTTAGAATATCAATCCTAGGTGCTATTCTTTTAACATTTGTTTGGCCTTTAGGTCTGGCTCACAGCAGGAGCATCCATCCCTCAAATAGTTCTTTGTCTTCTGGGTTAATTCCTTCTAGAGCCTGGCGCTGTCTATATTTCTAGCTAACTCAGCTGCCTGCAACAGTGCCTGCCTAGCAAGCACAAGGTCCTGAATTCCATTCCCAGCACAGGAAAAAAAAAAAAAACAAAAAAACGCTAGAAGGTGAAGAACAAGGGGACCGGTGCCCACCCTGCCACATACAGGAAAGCTGAGGCCAGAGAAAGTCGCTGAGTCTGAGCTCTTTCTGTCAGCTCCTGGACCCCTGGTGTAGCTCACCAGACGGGCTCCCTGCCCACCACCATGGCGTACCAGGCAGCATTGTCACCTGGGATTGTCCATCCTTGCTGGACACTGTGGAAGGGCGGGCTTAGCCCTGAGTTCCCAGCTCCTAGCCCAGGGCCAGGCTCAGGGGGCGTTCAGTAAATAGCTGACCAGGGAGTAAGCAGCGCAAGTGCAGGTCCAGTCTACTGCTCTCCGCGTGTGGCCTCCCCAAGGAAAGAAAAGCCTAGGCTCCTTTAAATTTCCAGCATCAGCAAAAATGTGGAGAGCCTTCGGCACTTTATTCTTAGCTGGGAGCCCAGCCCAGGCGACTCAGTGTGGCCCTTCCCCCACATTCCAGGCCGGCTTTCTGGAGAAAGCAATCGTTTCGAAGGAGCTGGGAGCTCAGAAATGCCCAGAAAGTTTCAAGCCTTTCTTGTTTGGATCTTCCAGTGCTGGCAAATGCGCAGATGCGTTCTCACCGCCCTAAACTGCGAAGCACAGCTGGAAGAGCCCCAGGAGGTGTGAGCACAGGAAATACTCCAAAGCCAAGTCCAACTGCATTCACCCTAGAGAAAGAGGGAAAGTGAGGCCCAGCATGAGACAGGAATTCACCCAAAGTCACACAGCAAATCAGAAACAGTGCTAGACCAGATGCTGTGTCCTGGATCTAGTCCTGTTCCCACTGGCTCCGTTAGGCCAGAGGCCAGATTTACTCAGTCCTCCCCCTAGGAATCCTAGGGCTGTGTCATGTAAGTGTCCGGCCTGTCCATAATTATTATCATACTAGATCCTTCCAGGGAACTAAGGGTGTTTCCATTTTATTTATTTACTTACCTATTTATTGTGGTTTTTTTTTTTTTTTTTTTTTTTTTTTTTTTTTTTTTTTTTTTTTTTTTTTTTTTTTTTTTTTAGTACTGGAGTTTGAATCCAGAGCCTCACACACTTCCCAGCACTTTTTATTTATTTTTTATTCTAAGACAGGGCCTCACTAAGTGACCCTCATAGGCCTTTGACTTTTGATTCTCTTGCTTCAGCCTCCAGAAAACTGTGGGACTACAAACCTGTACATCACCCTGCATAGCTAGAAATGTTTTTTTTTTTTCTTTTTAAATTCATTTATTTATTACAGTGTCTCGCCACACATCACAGATTCTTTTTTTTGCGGGGGGGGGGGTCAGCTCAGCCCGCCCTTGGGGGGAGGGGCTGGCATGGCATGTGGAGCTAGGGATCGAACCGTGGTCCCTGAAGGCCGCTTTAGATCGCTGAGCTATCTTGCCAGCCCTAGAAATGTTTTTTAAATGGTACTATGGATTAATCCCCAGGGATTTTGGACTAAGCTGCATCCTCAGTGGATTTGTTGTTCTTGTTTGGTGTTTTTTCTTTTTTGTTTGTTTTCTTTTTTTGAGATAAGATCTCACTAAGTTACCCAAACTGGATTTGAATTTATAATCCTCCAGCCTCGACCTCCCAAAGCACATGCCAGGAAACCTGGCTGAAGGCTCCTTTTTTTAAATGTAAAGAGATAAATCTGTTGAGACTTTGGCAACTCTTAGAGATGGATAAAAATGCCTTTTGCACAAAGGGATATCCATGAAACTTTGGAGATAGGGGGTGGGGGGAAAAGTTACGGTTTTTGTCTGTGTGTCCCCACAAAGCCTCATGCAGTCGTGGAGTGGAGCGGCTTCTGGGGTTTGTGATCGATTATTTTGGTGTGGATGCTGCACGTGCCCTGGGGCAGGTAATTTGCATTTCACTGTAAGGAGGAAAGAGAAGCTGGCTGCCTGAGTTGTGGGCCCCTCCAATGCTAGTTCTCCTCTTGAGCACCATATAAAAGGTAGCTCTCTGCTGTATGCCCCTCTGCCTTGAGGCCAGCTCAGTATGGACAGAAACCTCCAGTAACTATGAGCTAAATAAACCTTTGCTTCCTTCCTTTAAAAAAAAAATAAATAAATACAAAGAGATAGGATAAGAGAGGCCACAAATCACATAGAAAATTGGAGTCAGAGCCAGGGCTGGAACCAGATCAGTTGGTGTCCTAACCATGGAGAGGACCAGCCAACAGAGGAGGGAGGTAACATTTACGGAGGGCTTGGCTGCTCTGGCCCTGTCCTGTGCACTCTTGACAGTGCATCACTTTGGGGTCACGGTTTGTTGTTGTTGTTGTTGTTGTTGTTGTTTTGGCAGAACCTGGGATTGAACTCAGGCCCTTGCGCTTACCAGGCAAGCACTTATTCTACGGAGTCATCTCCCCAGCCCCTGCAGTGTATCACTTTTAATTATACAACATTGGTTGGAAAAAGTTCAATCCCATTCTTTCTTTATACATATATTTTAATAAACAATTTATTATTCAGTTAGAATTAGTCAAGTCTATTTTTCTACATAACTTGCAAAATTTTCAACATCAATTATTTTCTTTCTTTCTTTTTTTTTTTTTTTTTTTTTTTTTTTTTTTTTTTTTTTTTTTTTTTTTTTTTTTTTTTTTTTTTTTTTTTTTGTCTTTTTGAGACAGGGTCTCACTGTGCAGTTCAGGCTGGCCTTAAGCTCACTTTGTAGCTCAGGCTGAACATCAAATATTTTCATCAGTCATTTCTGTTCATGTTTTCTTGACCACTGTCTTTACTGTTCGTTCTACATTGCCATGCCACACCTGATGCAATGAAATATTTTTAACAATTGCCAAAGGAGGGGCCAGGGAGATGGCTCAGTGGAATAAGCGCTTCCCTGGCAAGCACAAGGGCCAGAGTTGGTTCCACAAAAAAAAAAAAAAAAAAAAACAATTGCCAAAGGACTTGTACATTCATTTGCAGCTATCTTATTACATGCAATTTTCTTCTGTTCTATGATAAATTCTTGAAAAATATTCACAACCTTCATCCATCTTCAAAATGCATAAACTTTGTTGTACCTTGAATAGCTTGGGGATGACCCATGGGTGCAGCCATTGCCCTGAGGACACGGCTGCCATGCTGACACGGCATCTTTGGGGACAGCGTGGAAAAACAATCCTGTTCTTTTGACTTGGGATTCTGAGAGGCTCCATCAACCAGTCTGGGTGGCATGGCCCTCTCCCTGAGGGAGACAACTGGGCCCTTGGCAGCTCCTCTGTGACAACTGTGTGGGAGCCAAGTTGTGTTCAGCCCAGGCATGAGTCAGGACAACTCCATTCTGCACAGAGCACCAGGCCTGCTCTGAAGGGGCAGTCTGTGTGCTGCCACACAGAAGGGAGGAGGAGGCAGGCCAGTGTGGGAGGCGGACACAGGACTCCTTGCCTCCTCCCCCGGAGTTGGCCACCCTTGCCTCACCCCCTTCAGGCCTTTTGGTGTCCAGAAGGCCACACAGGAGCTCCAGAGCCTTTGGGCCTATGCTGGAAGCAAATCCCAGGGACACAGTCCATTGGCACATTCCACCGATATGGTGTGTCCATGGGCCTTGCATGCACGAGGGGACAACCTTTCCAAGCCATGAAGGCACACATCTGATGGCTCCCAGCAGCCCTGTGCACAGCATGCAGCACACATGTGTGCCTGATGTTTACATGTATGCAGGTGAAGGCTGCCTGGCCCTTCCATCCCCTGGGCTTCCTCTGACAATTTGTGGAAATGACTCCAACAGCCTGCAAGGCTAGACTTGGACAGTGGCTAGGAAGCGCTGGCCATTGTTCCATGCTACATTGTCATTTTCTCTTCCTCCATCTTTCCCCACAATTCTGGTCCCTGTCCATCTCTAAAACACAGAAAAGGGACTCCTGAGCCCTGATGACCCCCTCCCCCTCCCTAATCTGCTGCAGCCCAGTATGGTGCTGCAGTAGGAACTCTGGAATGCAAAGGCTCAGCTTGGAATCCTGTCCCAGTTCTGCTTTTTGTTGTTGTTATTGTTTGTTTTTTGAGACAAGGTCTCCATGATAGGTATTTCAGGCTGGTTGTGAACTCACTATACAGTTCAGGTTGGCCTCAAGCTTGTGGCAAGGGGCTGGGGAGATGGCTCAGTGGGATAAACGCTTCCCTGGCAAGCACAAGGGCCTGAATTCAATCCCCAGTTCTGGAAAAAAATAAAAACAAAACCAAAAAAACTTGTGAATCTCTTGCCCAGCATCTAGACTGCTGGAACTACAGACATGCACCACCATGCCTGACTCCCAGCTCTGCTGTTTCTTTTCTATGTACCTGTGATCTAGCCCTCCCTCAGTAAGACAGGATTGGTCCTCTCCAGGCTGGTGAGAAGCACAGATGAAATAGTACCAGAGAGAGCCCCTTGTGAATGCCAAAGGACATCAGGATCTCCTCTCCACATCCGTCACACTTCCCTATTGGGCGAACTCTGAGGAATCAGCCATAGACCCATAGACTCCACAGTCCTCTCCCTTGCTGAGCAGCATTCTCAGGGATCCAGTCACGCCTGGGCTTTGCACATACATTCAAGGCTGGGACAGCAGCAGGCACAGAGCGCACCACACACTCTTTGTCCAAAGTCACTGTACCTGCCTCTCATCTATCAGGTGGGGACATAAGCAGTGTCTCAGTAGGGCTGAGGGGTTTAACTTTTGTTTTTTTTGTGGCCAGCTCAGCCTGCCCTGGAGGAGGGGCTGGCTCAGCATGTGATGCCAGGGATCCAACCAGGGTCCCCACGCTTACCTAAGCTTGCCTAAACAGGAACTTTAGACTGCGGAGCTATCTCATCGGCCCTGAGGGGTCAGGAAGGTCATTGTGGGGCTGGTGGCCTTCACTGCGGGGCAGCAGGAGATCTAGACAGAGACAGAGCCAGGACTTGTCTTTTATGTTTATGATTTCTGGACCACATGAGTGCATTACCTACCTACACACTTGAAATCTGAAATTATTTGTGCTCCCGGTGAAAAAATAATTTTTTGGTACAGCTCATGGAAATAATTTTGAATTGTGAGCACAGATACATGTACGTGAATGTCCACCATCAAGGCTTTTGTTGTAATGGCAAAAACTTGGAGATAAGGCCAGTAAGGGATGGGATTTGGGTGGACACCAGGAAGGGGACAGCTGTAATCTTCAGGCAAAGAGACAACTTGGTGGATTGTGGGTGGAAAACACAAAACAGTTTATAAAACAGCATTTTATGAAATCACCAGGTGCACAGCTACAGATATCTGGAGGGAAGTTCACATGTGACCAAAAAAGTCATTTCTTCCTATTGGGTGATTACTACTTAATTCTGAAAACATTAGTGCTGCTTTAGAGTTCCGGGTGTGTTCTCTTTAATGAATGTTTATTATAAACAAATTATAAAATGTACATAGACACATATATTATCCACAGAGAAAGGGCAGAAGGAAATCTTTTAAGTGGTGTTTAGCTCTAGAGATGGAAATATATTTTTAGCTCTACTTCTTTGAATTTTTTGATAGTGTATTATTGCTTTTATAATTAGTTATGAAACACTAATGAAGTGATAAAAAGAAGAAGTGGTATCTGGCCTGAGGAGTGCATATCCGAGTCAGGCTGGGGTGGCCACAGGCTGCATTGGACCCAGGACTGCACCAACTCCTTGCAGCCTGGGAAGGTGGGAGGTTGGAGCTGGAGCCCCACTGGCCAGGTCTGCCAAGTAGAGGGAGAGAAGGAGGCCAGACAGGAGTGTCACAGTGCTGGGACCCAGCCCCTGGTGGGACCATTGGCCTGGGGAGGGCCTGGAGCAGGCTGGAAGGAGAAGAAAGGACTCTTTGGTGAGCAGGCAGCAAATGGTCTGTTGCCTTAGGGCAGGGAGACGTGGTGAGCACCCTTGCTTGTGCTTGCAAGCACCCAGGAGACTGGAGCTTCCTGTCTGTGCCTGCAGATGAAGAGACAGCAGTCACAGTGCAATACTGTAAGGATGCTGTGGTGGAAGCTGGGGGTCAGAGAAAGTAGGGCAAGGAAGAGCAGAGCATGGGCAGAAACAGCCCCCTGCCAGGGGAATGGGCACACTGGCTGTATCCTGGAGGGAAACCAAGGCAGAGCCTGCAGGTGAGGATGAGGACAGGATGCAGAGAGAAGGCCGTGCTGGATAGGATGGAGCAGCGCACATCCCCTTCCCCTCCTCCCTGGCTGGTAACACTGAGGGAGGACCAGGCTGCACAGGGTGATTTCGTGGCAGAGTGGGCAGTGCTAGGGTCTGTACACTCGGCCGGGCCCCATTGGCTGTGAGGGCTGGAGCTGCGCAGAGACAGGCCAAGCTGATGCAACGTGGGCCTATCCTTGCAGGCCCTGGGATGGGGGATACAGCTGTGCTGGCTGCTGCCCAGCGGTTCCAGTCGGGAGGAGGAGCTGGCTTGCAGGCTGGCTGCCACCTCCGCCTGCTACTCTGGGGCTGCAGCCCAGCCAGGCCCAAAGGCTGTCTGTTCTAGGGCTGCTATGACTCAGGAGGCAAGCATGCTGTTCATGGAAGCACTCAGAGCCTCAGTTCCTTAGCCGTGTGTGTGTGTGTGTGTGTGTGTGTGTGTGTGTGTGTGTGTGTGTGTGCACGCGGTGGAGGAGGAGCCTTCCACTGATGCTGCACTCCAGCTGTTCCTTGCCAACTCAGCTCAAGGGTTCCAAGGGCCAGATGGGGAGTCAGAAGCAGAAGAACAGGTCCTGGCTGAGTTGCCTGAGTCCCAGCCTGCTCAGCTCTGAGAATAACTTTGGACCCTGATCCCTCTGAGCCTCTGGGTCCTCATCTCTTTAGCTGAGCCAGAGAGCTTTTGAAAAGAGCTGAGACTGGCCGGCGACATAGCTCAGCAATTTAAGTGCCTGCTTGGCAATCACAAAGACCTGGGATCCACTCCAGGTACAGCATGCTATTCTGGCCCTGCCTCTGCTACCCCACCACCCCAACTGACCACTGGCATGCCTGTAATCCTAGCACTGGGGAGGCTGAGACAGAGGATCGCCATAAGTCCAAGCTGTGTAGTGACACCCTGTATCAAAATCATAAATTTATTTATTTATTTGGTGGTACCAGAGATTGAACTCAGGACCTTGTGCTTGCCAGACAAGCACATATTCCAATGAGCTATCTTCCCAACCCCCTCAAATACATAAATTTAAAAAAGAAAAGAAGGGCTGGGGAGATGGCTCAGTAGAATAAGCACTTTCCTGGCAAGCACAAGGGTCTGAGTTCAATCCCTGGTTCTGCAAAAAAAAAGAGAGAGAGAAAAAAAAAGAGCTCAGAGGCTGGGGTTGGAGAGGGCAGAGGGTCTCCCCGAGTGCACAACTACTTTGTCTACACCCCCAAAACAAGTACAAGGAAGGGAGCCAGTGTCCATCAGTACCCACTGTGGACCAGGAGCCTTTGCATTCTCCACTGACTCACAGCCTTGCTTGAAGCAGGCATTTTTTTTTTCTTTTTTTGGCAGAACCCCTCCAGGGCAGCTTCCCCAAGCCTGGCCCTGGAAGGTGGGAAAGAGTGCTATCTGGGGGACAGAAAGGGTCCAGATGCAAATCTAGACAGCAAGTCCTGGTCTGGAGAACAAGGCCCAGAGGCTGAGGAGAGAGCTTAGGGAGTTGAGTTCAAGTCCCGGTACCAAAAAAGACAAAGGCAGGGAACAGAGCTACTGGAGCATCTGAGGTTAGGGATATGGTCCAGTGAAGCCTGGGCATTGAGGAAGAGGGCCAGTGAGGGCTTCAGGGTGGGCAGCACTGGCTACTCCCATGTCCAGGTGTATGTCTGCCCCACCACTGGGAGTGGGCTAGATCTCTCTGCTGCAGGGCAGGGTAGGATGGGGACAAGGAAGTCTGGTGCCCACAGAGCTAGCTCCACCTTTGCCTGGCTGTTTCAGAAATGAAGATATGCTCAAGGGTCTCCCCGCAGGGATCTTGCGGAAGATGTGGTGTAGACAGAATTCTAGATGCTGGTAGGACCAATGTCCCCTGAGGAATGGCTCCAAGACAGCCATGTGCCAGGAGCACAGAGACAAACCACATCCACTCCCTGAGCTCAGGCATGTGACACTGCGGAGGATGCCGAGTGGTGCTGGAGTCCAGAGCGCCTCTTCCTCCGGTGTGTGGCTGGGAGGACTTCTGGGAGGAAGGGGCCTGAGGCCCGGCAGCATCTGGAGTTAGGAGAGGCACGTGAGGTGCTCATCCTGGGCACACAACTCACAGCAGCAGCAAAGCCCTCAAGAGTCTACATAAGCAATATTTTAAAAACTCAGGATTGGGGCTAGGGTGTGGCTCAGTGGCAAAAGTGTATGTCTGGCTTGTACAAGAGAGCCTGTGTTTAAACCTCAGGATACCCTAAAACGCACTATAAAAATGCTATCTATCATGAGCAAAATAACAAAAAAAAAAGTTTTTTTGATACTAGGAATCGAACTCAGGACCTCGTGCTTACCCGGAGCTTCAGCTGCTGACCTGAAGGCAGCATCATCAGCACTGATTTCATGGGTCAGCCTGTGTGCACGGCCTGTGCAGCATCGCAGGGCCCTCTGTGTAGCTGAGTGTGTTACTGCAGGCATCTTGAATTCATCCACCATGCATTTTTGCACTAACTTTGACTTCTCAAAAATAGTGCATGAAAACATTATTTACCCTGGTCCCTGAGGGCTTGGGAGCCCTGTGTGCACCCTGGGTGAACGCCTCGCTGGTCAGCTGGCTCCAGGGGAGAGGATGGGTGCCTCAGGCAGGGGACCCAAGGAGCCCAGGCAGCAAGGGGAGCTGGTAGAGCGGCATTGGGAGGTCTCCAGGGGGCGGGCAGAGGCCGTGGGCTCCCCGTGGAGCGCCCCCTAGAGGTCCCGTGGCCGTCAAATCATCACTCCGAGCTTCCAGCTTCCACGCCTTGTCTAAAAAGGAGGGCAAAAATAAATAAATAAATAAATAAATAAATAAATAAATAAATAAATAAATAAATAAGGAGGGCAGAGGTTCCTTTCGGGAGCCTGCTTCCCAGGTTGAGAGCAGAGAGAGAGAAAAATACAAGGTGCTCTGTGAAGGGCCCAGGGAAGCAGGCGCAGCGCCAGCTCTGAGGCAAGCGCATGGCCACCTCCCCCACTGTCCCCTGCTCAGGACCGTTCCCATCCCAGGGCCCGGAGGCCCCCAAGCCACCAAGGCTCCTGTCCCTTGCCTTCAGTGTGCACAGGAGAGGGGACCCCAGTAAGCTCTGTTTTTCTCCTTTTCTTTGTAAGCTCTTTCGTTCTTCTTATTTTGTACTGAGAATCGAACTCAGGACCTTGTACTTGCTAGACAGGTGCTTATGCCACTGAGCTATCTCCCCAGCCCCTCAACTCCAGCTTTAGTTGCCAAGACTGGCCTCAAACTTGTGATCTTTCTGCCTCAGCCTTCCAAGCTGCTGGGATTACAGGCGTGCATTACCACTCCAGCCTCTGATCACTGCTTCCCTAATCATACTGGTCTCTGCCTCTGACTCCTTGCTTTCTTAAGGACCCTGTGATCTCACTGGGCCACTGGTGACCCACCCCCAAGACCTGTAATTTCATTGCATCTGCCAAGCTCCTTCACTATGCAAGGTAATGTATTCCCAAAACCCAGGGACTGAGACACAGACATCTTGGGGGTGGGGGGACACTGTTCTCCCCCCAAGGAAGGAAGGAAGTTGCTTAAGCAACAGCGCATCTCAATGACTGAGCCACGTTCTAGGGGTAGCACTCTAGGAAGTCATGCTCCAGTTAACTTGACTTTAATCAACTCATGGCGGGGTGGGGAGGGGGGGTCCCACATCTGCAGATGGGCATGAGGTGCTCCAGGAACCCTGCACATCTGGACCCCTCTCCAGGGCATCCCCTTGGCATTGAAGGTCTTCTCCACCCCCCTGCTTCTAATACCAGACTCTTCCAACACAGCAGAGACCCTGGGTGTTTGAGGAAGGGGCCTGCGGGCCGCTCACCTGGGCCCAGTGGCGGGGAGGGCCCAGCCTCTGGGGCCTGACATAATCCTGCTCTTTCTTCCACACTGAAGGCCGGGATTGTGTGGCTAAGGGAGGATGGGGCAGGAAAGCTGGACCTGGACGGCGGCAGAAGCTTTCAATGGCCATATTGTTAGCGCCAGGCTGCAGCAGGGAGGGCACCAGGAAAACTCCCAGGTCTGCTGAATGGGGCACTGTGCTCCTCAGCGTGCCCAAGGCAGGGGCTCTCTTGGAAGATGCACCCCACACTCCACCTACCTCAGCCCACCCAGACTTTGTCTTTCAGGGACCACAGTTCTAACTGGTAGTTCCCTGTGCTGTTGGACAGAGGCTTCCCAAGGAAGCCAGGAACTGTCACCACCATTTCTGGGATCCAACCCGCAGCACATACCAGGACTTGGCTCAAAGGCGTCCATGTGCACCCACAACAGATGGATAGGTGGAGGGGTGGGTGGAGAAAAGACCATAGCCACCCCTGGTCACATCTGCCCTTGACCTCAGGCCTTGTGTGCTCGTTGAACCCCTGTCCCATTGCTACTAGCAACAGCCTCACACTTTGTACTTAATACACACTACGT
>PVKA01029468.1:0-28239 GCA_004027165.1 Ctenomys sociabilis
TGTGTGTGTGAAAGCCTGGGGCCCAGTCAGCCCCAAGGGTTGACTCAAGTGGCCCACAACTTGGGCCCTGTTTCCTTCCTGTTGCCCGCAGGTCTAGTTGGGTCCAGGTGGCAAGACAGGTTATGAACGCCCGGAGCAGGTGCCTGGGAAAACGCACTGTGACTCTAGGAAGCTTGCTATAAATAGGGCCAGAACAGGCTCTTCTTCAGGGCATTGCCTGCCCTCCATGGCTTGGGCCTAGGGCCCAGATGCTGGCTCTTAACCCTGCCCATCTTCCTGCTGCCACTGGACACAGAAAGCCACAACAGCCACAGTCACAGGGCCGGAGTTGAGTGTGTGAAAGGTGGATTCATTCCCCACCTCTGGGCTCCAGGGAGACAACGGGATTGTAAGTAACATAATGACTTTCTGGAACTCACAAAACTGCAAGAATGCTGCAGCTCTAACCTAATCTGGTGAAGATTTTAGAGCAGTTTAGCTAAAGTCTGCCTTGCTCATGGCAGCTCTGGGAGCAAGGCCCCAGGTCTAGGGTAGTCGTTCTATGACCTCAGGTGGCTGAATGAAAGGAAACCTGCAATTGGTTCCAATTGGCCTCAACTCATATGTTTGTTCCTGAAGGGGATGATGCAGCATCTTGGAAGAAGATGAACATGAGTTTCTGCCTCTCACACCTTTGTCTGGTTCTAACAATGCTCACCAACACTCATAGAATGAATGTTCTGTGCCAGCATGTCATGTGTATTTGCTTATCTAGTTTTTTCAAACAGTCATGGGTTTCAGAAATAGATGCACAGGGAAGTTAAGTGCCTTATCAATGGTCACACAGGTAATAGGTATAGAAACTGGTCTAGGAACCCATTATGGCCTGGAGTCTTTATCATGGTGCTCTAAGGTTTACTCTGAGAGAATCCTAACTGCTGCCAGTAGTGGGTGCTGTGTCAGTCACTTTACACGGGCCTTCACAATTCGTGTTTATGATTCCATTGGGCAGACCTTATTGTTTCCATCCTATTAATGAGGCCACAAAGATTCAGAGATGTTATATGACTTTCCCAAAGCTCTATGTTGGTAAGGGGCAGATATTGGATTTCAAAACCCAGCTCTGGGGCTGGCGGTGTGGTACAGTGCTTGCCAGCACATGCAAAGCCCTGGGCTCCTCCCTCAGTACCATACAGCAATAATAGTGATAATAAGAATAATAATGATAGCACAGTTCTGCTTGGGTCCTGCAGACTTCATTCCTCTGCTTACTCTTGTCTCTGTTACCAGCTCCGCATGAGCTCAGATACACTGGTGTATCTAGGAGGTGCTTAGGAAACGTTCGTCATGCTTTCTGAGTCCCACCTGCCACTTATACTTACCGCGTCTAGTGAGGTGCTGCTCCCAGTCTTAGAGGAGAATGCTGAGTCTGGCCAGCCTCTCTGATCTCCTGGCCCTCTCTGTGGCCCCCCACAGCCACCATGGCACTGCTACTCCTCTGTCTTTGGGGGAGTAACCTCCCCTGTCACAGTCTCATTCTCTCAGACTTCCAGCTGGAAGAAATGGCGCTTATTATAGACTCTGTGTGTTGATTAAATGGTGGAGTCGTAGCTTTGCCTCCAAGATGGGGATTTGCACAGGTCATTGCCCTGTTTGAACTGTGGCTACCTCATTGCAGGTGTGTGAGGCTGATAACATGACAAAACAAGATGGGAAAGCATTTTGTAAGTTGCAGTGAACTATCCAAAAGTGAGCAGGATTCTGCAGTGAAGGCTTCTGTCTGAATGTGCTGGCATAATCTCACATGTGTCCAACACATGTGTTGGCACCACTGTTTGAAGCGCTTACCAGTCCCAGTAGGCTTCAGACAGATGGGTGCAAGGGGGTCACCCTTGCCCCTGAGTTGTCACTCCTGCAGACAGTGTTCGCTCATTTCTCCAAGTTTTTCTTCTAGGACAAGATTTCAATACTGTCTTACCCATATAAGGCAGTTAGGTAAAGTAGTCCAGTGATGTGGTCTTCAGTCCTGAAGACTTAGATTTAACTCAGTTTTTTTGGTCATTTTTTTAAACTGTGATCTTGGCAAATTCCCTTTGTCTCTCTGAGTCTTGGTTTCTTCATCTGCAAAATGGAGAGGATAATAGGACCATGACACTGGTCTAAGGTACCTGAGAAAAATCGTGAGCTATGTGCTAAAGATACAAAAATAAGTCTCTCTCTCTCTCTCTCTCTCTCTCTCTCTCTCTCTCTCTCTCTCCTCTGTTATTTTGATAATTCTGAGGACTGAGCCCAAGGTCTTGCACAGAGTAAAAGCTACCACTCTTCATAGAGTTCCACCCCCAGCCTAGTAGACCCTTGATAACAAATAGCAGGGAGGAAGAGCTGGCAGTAGGCAAATGGTATCAAGTGTCATGCTAGAAGTTAGTTAGGGCTCTAGGGCCCAGAAGAGGAGCACTTATCTTAATCTCAGAGGAAAGCTGGCTTCACAGAGGTGGTACTTGAAGGGGAAATAGTAACTAATAACAGCTAACACCTATATAGTGTTTAATATGCATCAGGCGCTGTTGGAAGTGCTTTACAGCATGTACTGTCTAATTCCATCACTCATGAGAGAAATTCAACCTTCGGAGATAAAAATTGTTTCTAGCCCCATTTTACATTTAGAGAACTGAGACACAGGCCAGGCCATTAAGCTCCTGAGTCCACACTCTTGACCTCCCTACCCTAAGCTGTCTTTGTGAGCAGAAGTTTGCCAACTGAGGAGGAGGCCTGCCATGAAAGCAGGCATCCTATCATTGCTGAGGGATGGGGCAGGTAAGCAGGGGCAGGTGTCCAGGCCCAGATACTCTGGATGCTTTGAGGAGTCCATGGCAGATTCTCATCAAGGAAAGACATGCTCCAATCTGCCTGTTGAAAGGACCTCATAGGCTGTAGTATGGAGTCTGGTCAGAGGAGGACGCACTCTGGTGGCAGAAAAATGATAAAGGCCTGAACTCTGTCAGTCTTTGTGGGGATGGAATGCTTGAGATGGATTCCAGAGCTATTAAAGAGGTAAAACTGGCAGGTTATGGTAATTAATTAGATGTGAAGGGTGAGGGAGAGGGAGGAGTACAACTTTCTAGCTGGGAGCCTGAGTAGACTGGGTGGCTTCCTTTGAGAAATGCCAGCAGAAATGTGCTCTGGGGGGTATGATGATCTGGGTTTGGGGCACAGTGGGCTTGAGATGTCTATGGAGATGACCCCTGGGCACATGGGTATACTGGCTCAAGCTGGGGCAGTGGTCCCGGCTGCAGTAACATGGAATTGACTTGCTATCAGCAATGGCCAAGGATCTCAGGGAGTGACTCTGGGGAAGAGAGGGCATGAGGACAACACTTTGGGGAAACTCAATATTTAAAGGACCTGTGGAGAAGGGTACATAAGAAAAAGATCAAGAGTGTTCTGAGAAGTGAGAGATTCAGGAAAGCCACTCAGGACAGAGTAGAGATCTCCCGAGGCAGGTGATAGCTCAACCTATCCAAGGGGTCAGAGGCTTGCTACATTCAGGAGAGACCAGTACAGTACTGGCTGGCTTTGTAATTTGGTCTTTGTGGGCCTAGGTGAGAGCTGAAGTAGGGAGGATAGCCTGGCAGCAGTGGTCTGAGGAGTTGTGGGCAGGTGGGAGAAAAGAGGCAGTCCAGTGAAAACATAGGGAAAAAGAGGCCCTGAGCAGCAGCTAGGGGGAGACACCAAGATGTGTGGGGCAGGCAAGAATGCAGAGTGCAAGCGGCAGTCCCTTCCCTCCTGGCTATTTTGCTCTCTGTCTCTCCCCCAAGCCCTCCTGACTTGGTTCTCTGCCCTGGGCATGCTGGGCTTTGTCAGTGTCTTTCAAAGTTCCGGCCCCTCCACCTCTACTCAGGCTCCCTCAAGTCTCACAACAGAAACCTCCCTTTGCTTGGCTCTACAATGAGCCCCTGGGAGAGCTGATGAGACAGCAATTAGACCAGTTGCAACGGCCATGTGCTCACATCTCTGTGCCAGGGCAGGCCTGTGGGCTTTCTGCCAACTCTTCTGGGCCGGCCCTACGCCTGGGCTCCTTCCTGTGTGACCCCATAGCAGCCCTCCTTGTCCTCCATTATAAGGCAAAGGAAGGCTGGAGAATGGCCTTGCTTGGGACTCTTAGCTCCACTGGAGCTGGTCATCCCAGCATGCAGAAGCCAGGCACAATCCTGCTGGCCTAGCACCTAGCCAGTGTCCAGCAACTCAAGGACAGTTGAGGGAAAGGGGAGGAACGGGGTCAGGCTTCCCTCCCACATTCCTGTCCTTCATGTCACCACCTCCCAGGCTCCTGTGTCTCCCTCCGTCCAAACAACTTCTTAGGGCACCAGACCCTATGAAGAAGTCTGCCTTTGTCTGTTGGGCTGGTTCTTTTGGACCTATAGCATCTGCCTGCTGTGCTTATGGTCTCTGGGGCTTGCCTTTTCTCGGGGCTCTTGGCCTGACAGGACAGCTTCCCTTCCTGGGAGTCATCATAGAGCATCACTACTGCAGCTGTCATACATTCTCCCTTCCTGTTTCAAACTTGCCCCTCATGGATGAATTGCAGGTCCTGGCTTTCATTTCACTTTCTCAAAGCTGATGCATCCTCAAACCATTGTGAAATGGTCATCGGTTGCAGCAGTGTTTGGTAAAAGGAAGGCTGCAAATACCCCTCCTCAACCATCCCTGTTCTCCAGGTATCTCAGTGACTGTTCCTGGGGTGGGTGGTCCTAGAGGGACAGAAATGCCTCCCTGGGTGCGCTGCCTGCAGATGTGTCCAAAGATTATTCTACATCTCTTGCAAGTCATGCGGGGAGATTATGTAGAGGACAGGATGGAAAGGCAAAGGGGACAGTGACAGAGGTACTGAGGAGTGTGGGTAGTGCTCTTGTTTGGAGAACACTGGGGATTGAACCCCAGGCCTTTGCACTAAGGAAAAAATCTCAGCCTTATTTTTTTCTCCCCCACCCAACCTTTTGATTTTTTTTTTCAGAAAAAGTGTAAGTCGCTAAGTTGCTCAGGCTGGGCTTGATTTTACAGCCTTCCTTCCGTGGCCTCCCAGAGTGCCAGGACTGCAGGCACCCAACATGGTACATATGGGGACACTGAGGCCTGGAAAGGACATCCTTGGGAGGTGGTGATGAAAAAGCAGGGGAAAGCTGCACAAGCTACAGCTGTAGGACTGGATCACCATGTCGTTTGTGGCTTGAGTTGGTAGAGTTAGAATGTGTAATGGGTTGGGGCTGGGCTGTGTCTATGAACTGATGCCAGAGGCTCATAGCCCTCAGTCTTCTCATCTCTAAAATGGGAATAATAACGCTTACTTTATAGACCTGATATATGGGAGAAATGACATCATGCCTATAAAAGGACCTTAGAAATGTCAAGTTCTGTGTCCATGGGAAAGATTGTTGTTATTGGGACTGTTCTTTCTGGCCCTTGAGTTACTGCCCTAAGGAAGCCTTCTTTGTTTCCTCCAAACTGGCAGCTGTTGGCACTCTTCTGATCATTCCTTGCATGGCATGTGGAAGGCAGAGCCCATGTCTGATCCTTCTCTGCGTGTGTCCCAGGACAGTTCCTGGGGGGATCAAGACCCTCATGGACTTGGGCTCCTGTGTGGGCACACAGAAGTCTGACCACGCAAGTACAAACACAATTGTAGGCAGCCATGCTTGGAGATGCAGCCATGCTTGGAGATGCCCCCATGATAGGTGTGTGCTCAGGCACACCCACCCACACACCCACTCCCTTTCCCCCTGTGCACAGCAGGGGCACCTCCCACAGGAACTGCCCCCTCTACTTTCGCCTCATGAGTTCACTGAACTCAGTACCACCCACTCCAGCTCTCGGACGAAGGAAGTGAGGCTTGGGTTCGTGCTGTGCAGCCGGCAGAGCTTACATGGAAGCCGTAGTGGGGACATGCTCTCCTGGGGCATGCCCTCATCCCTACCCCCCGTCCCATGCTGGCTGAATTATGTTCCACATCAAACATCACAGGCATCAGTTTAACCTTGGGACAGACTCATTGGTGGGGGGGGCACCTGATCAAATCCCTGTCACAAAGGAGAGGAGACAAGAGAGAGAGAGAGAGAGAGAGAGAGAGAGAGAGAGAGAGAGAGAGAGAGAGAGGAGAGAGGAGGTTTCCATTCACAAAGAAATCATTATGGTTAATTTAATTCATTGTAGCGTTTAATACAGAAAAGCTTTTCTACAGAGACTGGGCATCAGGCCAAGATTTATATATAAATGGGTTTTATTTTAAAAGCAAATGCAGTGAGGGGGATAGGCTGGGGTTAGCCCTCTGACTCCTTTTCTCCTTCCCTCCCCTCTTTCTTTATCTACCTTTCGATGCTATATAGGCCCTGGATTGGGTCCCCTACAAAGCAGGATCTCCCTACTTCCTACTCCTGTGCTTCAGCATTTCTTTCCCCAAGGCCTTGCTGCCTTTACTTTCTCAGGGCCACAGGGAGACCCTGAGCAGGGCCCAGCTCAGAGCTGCATGCAAATAAAAATCCCTGGATGTTCTCAAGACGGCACTAGAGATCACTCAGCTTGCTTTGTCCCCATTCAGGCAATTGTGCCCAGGTGCGAACACTGGGGTGCAGTGAAGGAAAATAAGCTGACTATGGGCGCACAACTTGGGCACTGGTGATGGCGGGACTGGAAACCCATCTTCTGTTTTTTACTGCAGTGCTCTAGAAGGAGCAGTGCCCCTGCCTTGTCAGCTCCTCAGTTGTGGGGCACTAGCTCTGTTCTCCTGCACTGAGTCAGGCCCACTTCTGCCGTGCCAGGCTGTGCCCCCCTCCTTGGGTCCTCCAGCAAGCTAATCAGCTAATTCACACTTTGGTGTCAATGGCAAATAATAACTTACTGTAAAGTGCTAATGGTGCAATTTCAGGCTCTCCGGGCTTGTTGGAGGCTGGAAAAGAGCTGTGGGGATAAGGAGACCTTTTAAGAGTCCATCATATTATATTACACCCGGTGTTGCCACACATGCACATAATATCTGTAATGTCTATTGGTCTGGGGTCACAGTCTGCTGATGAAGACACTACCATGGGCTGAGTAACATCTGCTCTTAAAGGGACATGTGTGAGGTGACACTCAGATTTGCCTGTCCTCATTTTTTCCATCAGCCTCTAGTTCCAGCAGCAGGGACCCAGACACTCAGGGCCTGGCCCAGTGGGAGCAGCAGAAAGCATACACGAGTGGCAGCCAGGACCCCAACCTGAGGTCTCTAGAGAGCTGGCTTCCCTTTACTCTGTGCCACCAGGGAACAGGGGCAGCTTTCAGGACTGGTCTTGTTGTTTCCTCACCAGCTCCCATAGCACGGCTAAGGTAACTAAGCCTCAGAAAACCAGTGTGATGGCCCCAAGGCCAAACCTTCAGGGTCCAGTAGAACTGGGCCTGCAGCTGGAGTTGGAGTTGGTGCTCAAAGTGTCATCCTTGGCCGCATGGCTGCAGGCAGGCTCAGGCTGGGTGCTTGGAGAAAGGCTGAACCATGTGGTGGAGGGTTAGCTATGGGAATTCTGACTCCCATGGGATGCCAGATCTCTTCCTGACCAGGGACTGGTGAGCTCTGCAGGCTGCCCACCTGGATGCAGCAGAGTCAAAAGAGCACAGGTCTGGGCTCCACCCCCTGTCTCCTAGAGAAAAACAAAGGGACTGGAGGCTGAGGCTAGGCCCTCAAGGAGTCCCTGAGTCCCCAGTACCCCTCCTATATGTCCCCAGGTCTCCCAGTGGCCCGGCTGGTATTTGGGGTATTTGGGGTTCAAGCCCAGCCCAGTCCCACATCTGGATCGCGTTAGTTTGCTGCGTTCCTTCTTGGCCGGGAAAAATGTGCAACGCTGGAGGAGGCGCTGGACTGCGGATTTGCCGCCTGGGCAGGGCTATCAAAGCGGAGTGGCAAGCAGCCGGCCCCTGGGCCCCTGGGGAAGGGCTTCTCGGACTCCACATTATCGCGCGCCGCCACCGCCAAGGCCACCGCCACTGCCACAGCCAACGGTAGCTCCGGGGTGGAGCAGGGACCTTTCAGCAGGCGCTCTCTCGCCCTGGTGGCCGCAGCGGCGGAGCCAGCCCAGTGGTTGGGGTGCAGCTCGGGCAGGCCCGTTGCTTCTGATTAGCGGCTTGCCCGCTACTCCTGCCCACCAACCTGCCCCTGCAGCCAGAACTTCTGGAGCCGCCCCACGGATGCTCCCTGAATCCAAGGCTGTGGGTGGGGAGGCAGCCTCGGGCCCCGATCCTGAATAGGCGTGAGCTGACCTCTGCAGACCGCTTCAAAACGCAGGAACTGACTTTTTCCTCTGCATGTCCTCACTTTTCTCCCTTCGAGTTTCCTCTCTGAAGACTTCCAACCACAGCCAGCCTCAGTGAAAGGCAGTTATTAAAAAATAATACTGAGGCATGTGCAGTGTTTTATAGTACAGCATAATGGTTAAGGGGGAAGGTTCTGGAACCAGGCCGCCTGGGTTTAAATCCTTGTTCTGTTAACTCCATGACTTAGGGCAAGTTGCAGTTTCTGTGTCCCTCAGGTTTTCTCCAGGCCCCATGTAAAAATCTCCATACAATGTGCAGCTGGGTCACAGTGTTGCTGTGAGATTTCAATAAATTAATACTGTAAAGTGCTGCCTGGCATGCAGTGAGCACCAAGTAAATTATTGTTACAAAGTTTGTTTACATCCACTGACTCACTTGAGCCTCCAATAAGCCTGTGCAGTAGGTTTTCTAGCAGGAAGCACATTCACATGGTTAATAGAGGCATGTTTGGAGCTCATCTTCTTGTCCCTACTCCCTGGCACCAGTGTCATTCCTGGCATTGGTCACAGTACCTTGGTCAAGAACCTTGGGAAGGAACTTTTCTTTAGGATGCAGTTCTTACTTCTACCACATGACTGATGGTCAGGGGAGTCCTGGGAAGAATTTCAAAGTGAGAGTGTGGAGAATTGCTAATCCCTCCAAGTTAGGCCCCAAATGGGTTACTAGTGCCAAGCATGGTGGTGTATGCCTGGAATACCTGCTACTCAGGAAGCTATGGCAGGAGGATCACAAGTGCAAGGCCAGCCTGGCCAATTTAGTTATTTATCAAGTACCTGTCTCAGAATAAAATAAAAAGGGCTGGAGCTTGAATTGAGTAGAAGGCTCAGAGATTTGCTATGGGTTGAATTCTAGAGGTGGGAGAGAAAAGACAGGGCCCAAAAGAGTGCTGGTGAGATGCTGAGAGCCCAGGCATGGGGGCCAGGGGAGCACGTAGCTTGAATCCCAGCTTTGAGTCCAGATTCAGCCCCTAGCTCCTCATTTGCATGTGGAGGTACCAATGCCCATATCTCAGAGCAGAGGTGAGACTGAAAAACATGCTATAAGGAAAGAGCCTGGTACAAGGCCGGTACTGAGGAGGCATTCACACTGTCTCCCATTAGGCCTTGTGCAGCCATTATCCAAATCTTCACCACAGAAGACCTTGTGGGTGGGGTGACTATCTCTGATCTTTGGGTCTTAGCTTCCCTTGTCATGGTCATTTGCCATTTTAGGGACTTGCTAACCCTTGATCCCCGACCTTGCAAAAGAGACATACTTTGTCAGAGGCTTGGTAAAGCTTTCAGTGCAGGGGAGTCCCTGATTTGATTGGTGTGGGAAGGAACCATCTGGTGTAAAGGCAGGGTTGTGCATGGTGGCTTCTGAAACATCTCAGATCCCAGTTGTGGCCTTCCAAGGACATGAGGCCCTGAATCAAAGCCATCTTTCTGACCTCCTGTATCAGCCCCATTGCAGAGGAGCCCTGGAACGGTCAAGCCAAGGCCAAGGTCTGCAGTCTTGCTTGGTCCCAAATCCAGCTGCGTCAGGCTCACAGGCACAATGGGATGACATCTCCATCACTCCTCCATATGGCCTTGTGATCCAGGTTGCCTCCAGCCTGGGGTCCCTCCTCTTTCTCCCCATTTGCACATCAGAGACCAGGGGCTCAACTGCCATCTATCAGAAGTGTGCATGTCCAGAAGGCACGCCCAGGCAAGGCAGGACATGGAGTCCAGGGAGCTTGCAAAGTGCAGAGCCCACTGGCGGCACCTGGCAGAAGGGTGGGTGGAGTGGATGGAGGCCAGAAGCTGGGGATTTTTCCTTAATAACAACTTGGCACCCCCACTCATTGGCAGTTCTGCCTGCCTGCAAGCCAGCCAGCCCCCCTTTTGGAGAAAACTTCATCTTCAAAGCTTTTGGGGAAGCAGTTAATTAACTCCCAGCCCTGCTGCCTGCCCAAGAGGCTGCTGATTCCCGCATCTCCCCAGGGCAAGGAAAGGGGAGGGCCGTGAGACTGAAGTTTAGAGAAAGGGCATGGAGCTTGGGCCCAAGTGACCACAGGCTCCCAGGCAAAGAATTGGTCCCCCTTTCAACTTCTCTCCTACTCCTCTCATGGCTGCTGGGAACCCTAAATGCCAAGCCCTATGGATGGACTATGGATAGAAGAGCTTGTCTTTAAACACAGTTTGGTCGGGAGGCTGAGGCAGGAGGATTGTTGTGAGTTCGAGACCAGCCTGAGCTACAAAGTGAGCTTAAAGCCAGCCTGAACTGCATAGCGAGACCCTGTCTCAAAAAAAAGAAAAAAAAAAAAAAAAAAAAAAAAAAAAAAAACACAGTTTGGGGGGAGATGAAATCACATTTCCTTTGTGCTTCAATTTCCCTATCTGTAATTTTTTTAGAGTCTTGCTAAGTTGCCCAAGCTGTCCTTAAGCTTGCATATTGCCACTGTGCCCTGCTTTTCTCATCTTTAAAACAAAGCTATTAATAGCATGGAGGTGTCAGGACTGTGGGACTGACTTAATGACACAGAGGAGAAATCAATACCCAGGATGGTGTGCCCAAATAGCAGAGGAAAGGTGGGGGCCCCGTCCTCGCCTGCCTGCTTTGCCTTATCTTCACATGCTCTTTTTCTTCACCCAAATTCTTGTGTGCATGTTCACACACACACATACACAGCACATTCATCACTCTATGCATGTGACACCCAAATGAGCCAGAGCACACCCATGGGGTGTGTGTGGGACTTTGGCTATGACTATCCTGTGCACAGATGCTCCTTCTCAGGGAATACAGGGGCAGACAGGAGGAATTAGGTGGTAAGATGAATGCAAAACACAACAGGCTCCTCCAATAACCATGCCTTTTCTGCTTTTGTTTTTCTGACTACCCTAACACTTTATGTGTTGCCTTCCTAGAGAAAACGCCACAGTTCTCCTTTTGTTTCAGTGATTTCCACACATTTTCTATCTCTACAAGAATTGGAACTTCCCAAAGGTGGTGACAGGGTCCTGTTTCCCTGTGTCCCCTGTATCAAGCACATTGTGAATTATTATTGTATAATTGATGTCTCTCCCATGCTTGGGAGTTTAATTTTCACACTGAAGTATGAAGTTGGCATCATTTTACCCATTTACAGGTACAGAGACAAGCTTAGTGTATGGAAGTGACATAGCCAAGGGCAGGTGGCTCAGGTTAAGCAGAGCCAGAATTCTAACCATAGCCACTGTAACCTCTTCTTCATGCTGTTTTTGTTCTGAGAGTTTCCAAGGGTCCTAGACTGGGAATATGAGCCAGCCAGGGCTGGCACCTCTTCCAGTTTCAGCATGAGCTACTTCCATTGCGGTGCACTATAAAGAGCTGGGAAGGAAGGAGGACCAGAAAAGGGACATTCTAACCATAGGCAGTGGAACTGGGAATAAGATCACAACTGAGCCAGGGCTGCAAGGCTGGGCTTCGACCTGCTGGTATTCCAACCACCATTGTCACGACTCTGTCCACAAAGGCTTTGGGCCTGAGGTCAGCGTGGAGGCTTTGGAGGCCAGTGGGGAGCTGAGCCCTCTTGAAGCCAAACCAGGTACTGGCCACCGTGCCTGGGCCTTGTGGACAGAGGAGGTAATTTGGCATTTGAGAGGAGGGACTGAAAGGTGAGCAACCCTTCTTGAGAGGAGGAAGGGACTGGAAGTCCAGAGGGGGAGGCTTGTTTCTCAGGAAGGGAAACCTTCAAGCACTAATTGGTAGTTGCAAGTAATTAAAGTAATTTACTGAGATTATAAAGAAATTTCTTAAGAGTGATTAAGCAACTCTGGCTGTGTATGGTCGCTGGTAATCACTTCCCCAGGGGGATTAGTGCACTTGGCAGAGTGTAGCAAGGATGCGCACACCTGATGGGTCCTGATTCCCCAGCAGGGGCTGGACCACAGGGACCACAGGGGGTGTCACATCACTTGCACTCATTGCTAGAGGCAGAGATGGGCTCTGAGTATAAACGGAGGTCCACGTCTTCAAGCAACATGGGAGGCTTGGGTGCGGTCAAGCCCAGATACATGTGATGACACATTCATGTACACTCATACACCTGCTGTCACAGATATTCCTACACCTGGTGGTGTGTGGTGGACATTCTCCAGATAGATGTGCAGGCAGAAAGAGATCCTGGTGTGTATGTCCCTCTGACACAGCAACTGGACAGACAAAAGGGAACCCAAGTCTTAGACCAGACACCTGGACAGAGCCAATGTCTCATCACAGTTGCAAATTGACTTGGTTACCTGGTCTCTGTGCACATGTCACCCTTGCACATTCAGAACCACATCCAAGAAAGACTTGTGCACATTGCACTGTCACCCATGCCTGCCTGATCTAGTCTGCTGACAGCTGCCTCCTAACTCTTCATAGTCCTCAGTGGTGGCCGGGTCAGAGCATGGGTGTTCCCTGTAGCACTGTCCTCATGCACTGCTCCTATCTGGGCTAAACTTGATGAACTGGAGGTGGGCTGTAAGGAAGGGTGCTGAGCAGAGCTGGGGCTTAGCTGGGACAGCTCTGGGGATCCCTCTGTGGTAGGTGGATGTAGGGTCAGGATCCAGGCTCCGATCTGAGAACATTACTTCCTAGCTAGGTGACCTATTCTAAGTTCCCTTATTGGTCTGACAATTTCTTCAAAATAAGGATAATCTTGCTATCTTCTTCCTAGATGGTATTTTCATGCAGAAGAAATAAAATAACTGATGTGAGAATATTTTTCACATAGTACATCATCAGAGGAGCGGGATTTCCTTCCTTGGAGGCTGAAGGGACTGTATAAGCTGCTCCTTAGTGAGGGACAACCCTCTCAGAAACTCCATGTGTAAAGCAGGTGGAGTTGGTTCTAACAACCTAGGTAGCTTGCTTTCAGAAGCCTAGATCATTGGCCCTCAAAGTTGGAAATAAAAAGCAAAATTGGTTAGAGCTTTATGAGCTATCAGGGTATGTGGTCTCTAGTCCTGGCTCAGCATTTTACCCATTGTGTAAAGTTGCAGGAAATTTCTTTCTTCTCTGGACTTCAGTTTCATTCCTTGTTTTCCTAAAGGGTAAGGATATGAATGACCTAAATCAGTGATGCTGAACCATGTGGAGCTTTCAATGATCGAAACAGCCTACTGTGCCAGGAGTGCAGTAGGTTCCTACCACTGACCTAGGTGCTCCATGAGCTTCTTCCCAGTGTCAACATTCAGGATTTGTATAAATGACCCACTTGAGTCTGATTGAACTTGAATGATATTAATCATGATGCCTATTAATTTTGCCTTGAGAGCATCTTGGCTTCACCTAGATGATTGATGGTAATCAATGTTGTTGGGGGTGGGGGCTGGGGGCACTGAGCATGAGGGTGCCTTACTGGGGAATGCACAGTCTCAAATTCCAATACAGAATCTCAAACTCAGGTGTAAAAGGAAGAATCAAATTATAAGCAATGTCAGAATCCTGGAAGAAAAGGACTCTGGGAAAGGTCTATGAGAATGGCTGTTTCCATCCCATTTTTATGTCAGTGAGTGCCACTGAAACTTGGAGGCTACTCTCTTGGCTTTTTGAGGCTTCCCCTTGGCTGTTACTCTAATAAAAGTCCCTCCTTCACTTGCCATTTATTTCTCTGACCAAAGTAACCTCAAGGTCTTTAGCACACAAAAGGACCATAGATCTCTTGTAGAGAGAGCTGGGAGAAAGGAGGGATATAGAAACGGCTTCCCAGGGAGGCAGGGGTGGAGCACATGGGACAGTTGAGAAGTAGCAAGAGAGCTGAGTCCACTGTTTTCAGCTTTTTGAAGTAAGCAGAGGTTACTTGAAGAAGAAGTGGGTTCCAGGGCCAGGGAGATGGCTCAGTGGAATAAGTGCTTCCCTGGCAAGTACAAGGGCATGAGTTCAATCCCATGTACCACCAAAAAAAAAAAAAAAAGAAGAAAAAAAAAAAGAAGTGGGTTCAAGATCATGCTAGCCAAGGCCCTATGGATCTCTAGTTTCACATCCCAAATTCCTGAGAGTACAGACCACCTCTCTGTATTGACCTTCATTTGTTCATGTGGTCATTGATGCTGTCATGCTTCCTGACTACCCAGGAGCATGGTACCCTTCTTGGGGGTGGTACTACCTCATACATTCTGTTGTTTTAACCTATCAGTAGCTTGAGGAGGGAGGGAGAAAGGCACCACCTTAGTACTGGCAGAGTGACTGGGCAGTTTCACCTTCAATGAGACCAGCCCCACTTTCAGTGAGTCCGGAGCCCAGGACCCTGACACCTGCTCTCATTGGAGCCAGAAAAGGCTCTATCATGGAGGCTGCCCATAGCCAGCCCAGTGCTGGGGTATGGGCATCAAAGGGTAAGCATTTTCTGCTTCTGAGCAACTTCATCAGTGGTGGACTGGCCTCCTGCACCAGCATTGCTCCCCAGCAAGCCTATTGGTACCTCCCTCTTCTCCCACTTCCTTCTCCAGTAATGGTGGATCAGCTTGTCACTGTTTTTGTTAGACACTAAGATTTATGGAGTAGGGAAAGAGCACTCAAGGATTTAGGAGCAAGAGCCAAGCTCAAACCCTGGCCCTGCCATTTTCTGTAAGTGTGTTATCTTGGACAAGGCATTTCACTTTTCTGAATGAGCCTTGAGAGGTTATCAACAATAACCTCTTTGCCTCAAAGTCCTGCTCTGAGGGATGAATGAGGCGAACAGATTCAGAAGCACCTGGCACAGGTCCTGATCTACAGTTAGTCTTTCATGAGGAACAGTTCTCCCTGTGGCTACCTACAGGCGCTTAGGCAGAGCTCCTAGTCCAGGGAATCCCAAATCTCTGTCCTAGAACTTCACAAGACACTTCTACTTCCTGCTTTCTGTCCAGGTCTTTCCCAGTGCTGCTTATCTTAGGGCTTCTTGTTCTGTGAGTCTGCTAGGTCATCTTGTCCATCTTCTTGATTTGAGGCAGAAGAATGCTTTGTCCACATCAAGCTGGAATGGAAGGTAACCCAGTCTTACAGCTTTCTAGCAAGGATTCTGGATCTTCAAATCTAGGCCTCAGGCCCCTATATCATGAGCCCCACTAAATCAGAAACCTTAGTCTCTCCAACTGTACTTTTGGTCTGCTCTTTCTTATCCTGCTGTCAGGGAGAGGGGGAACAGCTGGTTCCCATCCTCTGAATAATAACCCTGCCATGCAAATCATTTTCCAAAATCATTAGGCTACAAAGATTCTATTCAGCTGTAATGTTTGTGTTGGCCCCACCCTCATTTCCCTGAGACTGGAAGACATCTACTCACAGAGACAGTAGTGCAGAGGTGTACCCGAAAGACCCAGAGACCTCAGCTCAGGAGCCTGGCTAGACTTTCTGAAATAGATAGCCAGGGAGACAATCAAACAGTCAAGAAGGCCCTTTGGCCTTGAGAACCAGAGGCTAGGAGAAATTTGTAAGCTTTATCCTTGTCCAAAGGACATCATGCAGCAGCTCAACCATGAAAGCAAGAACCAGGTGAGCCTGAAGCCTTCCAGGTACAGGACCCTGTGCTGAGAGGGGACAGAACGAACAAAGGGGTCCCCCCTGCTCTGGGGGTCTTGCAGTCTAATTGAAATGACAACACATACCCAAATATACATAATATGAGTGCTAAGTTAAATAACAGACATTCTCAATAACAGTGCAAGAGATGTCTCCAGGCAGTAAACTCTCTGCATTCAATGGAGGGCTTGTTAGAAGACTGTGAGCAGGGAGTCCCTTCCTTGGCCACCCCTGCTACATCTGTTTAAGGTCGTGGGGTGACAGCCATTTTTCTTTCCCTTGGCTGCAGGAATCACCAGCCTTTGGCATTCTGGTGACCTCCCTATTGTCCAGAGCCTACCCTACAGATTTCCCAGAGAACTGGCTCAACAGGTGATAAGATGAAGCCTTTAGCCACCCCGTGTCCTACTCAATATATTTTGGTGCACAAAACAGGTAAAGGGTTGTGGAAGACTGAAGTTTCTAGTGAGGTTCAGGGGAGGAAGAACTACTAGTAATAACGGGATTTGTGGGAGGCATGGTGAAGAAATAATGCCAGAATCTTCTGTAAAACAGAAATTGTTGGGCTGGGAAGATAGCTTGGTGGTCTAAGCATCTGCCTGGCAAACACAAAGACCCAAGTTCGATCCCCAGTACCTCATATTGCACAGGCCCAATAACCCCAGGAGTGCTGTGCAGACCCCAAAACTGGATGTGGTAGTGCACACCTGTAATCCCAGTGCTGAAGAGGCTGAGACAGGAGACTCTGAAAAGTATAATGAGACCCTGTATCAAACACACCCCACAAATTATTAGCCCATTTTCCCAATGAGAAAATAAAGGTGCAGCAAAGTGCAGGGACTTGAGGCAGGGCACTAAGCCAGGAAGTGACTATTCTTGTTGTAACCACCGCCACCTCAATCACTACTATCATCAACTTAAAAGCCATCATTACTGTCATCATGTGAAATGATTTTAACATTCATTCTACCACTTTTATCAACAACCACCATCAATATTGCCAGTCATATCATTTCTACCCACTGACATCTTCCGTAGTATCATTTCTGGAAAGTATTTATTTATTTAAAAGTCTAATTATGCCAGGCACAGTGGTGCATGCCTGTGTTCCTAGACACTCAAAAGGCTGAGGGAGGGCTGGGGAGCTGGCTTAATGGAATAAGTGTTTGTCTGGCAAGCACAAGGGCCTGAGTTCAATCCCTGGTTCTACCAAGAAAAAGAAAAATCGAGAGGCTGAGGGAGGATCATGAATTTGAGGCCAGCCTGAGTAACTTAGTGAGACCTCACCTCAAACTAAGAAGATGGAACTGGTTGGGGATGGAGTTTAGCATTCCCTGGATTCAACCTCCTGTACCACAATGAAACAGAAGTAAGCTAACTGCCATGGTTTGCTCTCTGAAAAATCTAGGGGCTGATCCCTGACTTAAAGTCAAGGGCTGATAAACTAATGTAGATAGACATGTGCATTTGAGACTCACCAACCTTCCTACATATCTGGGGCTGTTGCTATGTTGGGGGTCTCTATTCAAGCCAGGGCCAAAACAGGTGAAGTGCTGTTACACTGTTTGGTGTGAGCACTGTGATTGCATCTCTGCCTCTAGCTGTCCTCACTAAAAGCCATGAGAGGGGTCCGTAAGGAAGAGGCAGCCAGGAAGAGCAGCAGGGACAGCAGGCTGCACCAGGGGGACATACCTATTAGAACAGGGGCTGAGGCCCAGGGCTTGGTGGCCCCAAAGCCTTGAAGTCTGATTGCTCTCACGGCTCCAATTAAGACCTGTGCCCACATGTCCACAGCAAGGAGGTGACTCATACCGTGCTCCCAGGCAAGGTGTGAAAGGCGGCCTAGGACATGCCCTCCTGCCTCCAAGACTCTAACAGAGTGGGTGAATATGTGAATGTGTCTCAGGGCGAGTGAGTGAGTATGTGTGTCCACTTGTTAGGATGGGGAAATCGGGGTCTCTTTCTTTCTGAGCACACTTTGGGTACCTGGGAAGGACAGTGTTTGTTCCAGGCTGAAGAGCATAGGGGCTCTCTAGCTTTTGCCTCTGGGGAAAATCTTGCTCACTTTAATAGTCTTCTTTGCCCAGACAGTAGCTTTAGCTTCTGTCCCTTGACCTGTACTCCATCTATTCAGTTTCTTTCTAAAGGAGAGTGAACTAGCCTCAGTCCTCTCCTGGATGCAAATTCTGACTCAAGACAGGGCTGTTGAAATTTCCATCTGTATAATATTGATAACATTCCTCTAAGTGCTTCACACTCAGACAGGAGTAGGTTCAGGGGGGTATGAGCTAAGATTGGCCATGAGTTGGAAATTGTTGGAGCTGGATAGTGAATACATGCATAGTGCTCCAGGAACTCTCCTGAATATACATACTTTAGATTTTCTGTAATAAAAACGTAAAATAAAACAAAGCAAAAGCCCACGAATACTGTGAGTTCAATATATTGAACTCATATTACTATGTATTTATTTATTTATTTTGGTGGAACTGGGGATTGAACTCAGGCTCTTGCACTTGCCAGACAAGCACTTATTCTACCGAGCCATCTCCCCAGCCCCCTACTGTGCATATATTGAACTGCAACCACTCTTTCCAGTGGTTTCCACACACAAATCCCAGATAGGCCTTCTTGGACTATATACACCACCCTCATTCCCTCTGCCTCATGTTGCTCATGTTGGCCCTCAGCTATTTGGACAAAAGTACTGACTTTGAAGCCAAGAAGATCTAGGCTAGGAATTGGTACTGCAGCTTGCTGGATGATGCCCATGTAAATCATCCCTTCTCTGAGTCAAATGAGCATGAGAATCCTTCCATCAGGGTCCTCGTGTGGATTCTCTGTGAGTAAAGCCCTCCAAGCAGTGCCTAGCATAGAGTAAGCACTCAGTATGATAGGGTCTCTGCAGGATGTTATTATTTGAAGGTGAGGCTCCCAAGTTTCCATCGACAGGGGAAATGGTCCCTGCTTCTTCTACCATTTCCCCCAATATGGATCAATTTCCTTGGCTATTGGTCAGTGTGCCTTGGTAAATGTGGGTCCTCCAATTAGGCCCCATATTACTGTTGCTCTGGATGCATAGAAATACAGTAGAGCTATTGCTTTCCTGTGTTTTGGAACTGTATTTTTATTCATATAATCTGAGCTTTCTTTTTTAGCCACCACATCAAGCTGTTGACTTCTGTGACACTTGTAATCCACTCAGAAGTCTTGGTCTTTTTCACACATGTGGCCTTGAGGCAGTGTCTCTCCAGCCTGTATTTCTGAAGTTTGGCTTTGGATTTCCAAGCAAGACTTTATGTTTAGTCCTATTCAACCTGTTTCACTGATTTGGGCCTCTGGTTCCAACCTGTTGAAATTTTTTTTCATTTTCAAGTTCAGCACATTCAATCCCCAGTTCCACCAAAAAAAATCAGAATATTGCTCCATATAGTCCTGGATCTCTGGGGATCTGGTGATCTCTGTGTTCTCCTTGATATGCAGGATGGAGTCAAGACCCAGGGCTCGTTGGTACTGCTGAATAATTCCTTCCTGGTTGGCATCAATCAGAGCCCTTTAGGTTCAAGTTTTTAGTGACTAACTCACTTCATCTGACCTTCTCTAGCCCATAGTTCTTCATGTTATTTGCAAGGACAGTACAGGTCTCCTTGGCAGAAGCTCTGGTAAATCCAGAGAACAACACAGTCACAAAACAAAACAAGGTCAAACTGGCCCTGACCTATTCCTAGTGCATCACTGCTTCCTGGTGCCCCCCGTGTCCCTAGATTTCCTGACAGCCAGCAACTTAATGTTTCTTTTGAAAATTTGCCTGAGGTTCTAGACCTAGCAAAATGGCCTAGTATCACCAAAGCATTTTTCCCATTCAGTTTCCTTGAATTTCAGAGTTGGGGCAATGGTTCTGACCTCATATCTGCAATTGCTGTTGGTACCCTGGATGGGAAAATGAAGTTGTTTGAAACAACAAGTACATTCAACAACCCTGGCTTGGCACCATGGTGACTGAGGGTTGAGGCAGAGGTGATTCTTCTGTTCAGCAAGTTGCCCACCCCTCTAGGCAGGCAGGTAAGGCATGCCAATGAGTAGTCCTACAAAGAGGCAGAAGGTGGCAATGGTGGAAAAGAGGACAGATCCATTGTTAAGAGATGGGGAAACTGAGGTGAGATGCAGTGGGAGGTTTCAGTATAGAGAAGTTCACAGTCCCATTGGGCCTTGAAGCATAGGCAGGATTCAGCTATGTGGCGATGGGGTGAAAGGTGTTCTGGGCAGGTGGCAGAGCTCAAGGGAAAGCATGGTGGTAGTGGTGGGGTGCTTGCCTGAGTTATGCAGTATGAACAAGGAGCTGGAGTAGTAATTTTACTGTTATTTATTAAGCACTTACTATGTGCCAGAAATTGTATTATGCAATTTGCATACATCATCAGCCATGAATCATGATGTTCCTTATAAGATAGGTGCTATAATTATCTCTGCTTAATATATCAGGAAACAGAGGTTCAGCAAGGTCAAAAACAGCAAACCCATGCTCTTAATTCCAAAGGCACTCAGATCTCAATCTCAGGGCTCTCTTGCTGGTGTCTGCCCTGCCTTGTATACAACTGATTGTGTGATGGAGTAGCCTGAAGGTGGGGAGCCAGGCTGTGGGCTTCCTGCCTGTTGTCTCTGAGCACTTGGCTTGTCTAGGCCAGTGCAGGGAGATACTGCTGCCTGCCCTTACTCTCTCTCTGACCCCATTCTCCCATGCACTGTTCTCTGACTCAGTTCATAAGTGTGGTGTGTAACTTGCCATTTCTGAGTTCCTTTGGCAAAATCATTTTGTAGTTCTTATTTCCAACACCTGCCCCATTTTGTTTGGACTATGGACAATTTTTTCACTCAGTTATAATATCTAGGTGCTTCCTTCCTCCAGAGCCTCTGGGCCATCTTTCTTTTGAGGCTTGTGGGCTATGACTTCCTCTTCCCTGATCTGCCATCCCCAACCTTTGCCCTGGCTTCTCTGAACACTCCATTTCAGGTAGCCAGGCCCTTGCCCAGGCCAGTAGGAAGGCCCAGCCCTCCCTTGTGGTGAGCAGACCCTCTCATTTGGCCTGGGATGCCACACACTTCCTCTTCCTCAGCCACTTCCTGGGCCACAATTCAGAGAAGGCACTGACTTCCTCTGTCCTCTGAACCGCTCAAGGTCACTGAGAGTCACTAAGGACAGGATGGGTATTCCCTACCTAGAAAGCAGGGTCTGATGCCCACAGCAGTCCGCCTTGGGGACACCATGTACCCTGCACCCCCTCATTGCTGCTGTGGTTTCATAAGATATGGCTTTCATCTGGAAGGAAGGAGATATTATGAATCTTTTTTTTTTTTTTTTTTTTTTTTTGGCAGAACCAGGGATGGAACTCAGGCCCTTGCACCTGCCAGGGAAGTGCTTATTCCACTGAGCCATATCCCCGGCCCCCTGGAAGGAAGGAGATAAACAGCCCTCAGGCTAGAGAGAGAAGGCCCACCATGCTCTTTCTTTCTACTCCCCCTCACAAAGCCATCATCATCTGCTACCACAAGCTCCCTGAGAGGCCTCTAGCACACTCACAGGTGGCCCTGTCTCCTCTACCTGTGGGAGGTGTGTGTTATAAGGGCATGTGTGAGGACTTGCACATATGTGTTCACATCTGTGGGGGAGGGGATATATTGGCAGTGGAAGATGCACATGCATGCAAGTGTGCCTGTGTAGGTGCCAGGGTGAGAGAATGTGTTGGAGAGCCTGTGCTTCTCACTGTGTGCTTCTCACTGTCCCATCCAAGCATTTCCTTTTGTCACATGTCGCACTCCATCAGCCTCAGTGTTTAGTCCTGGCTCTGTGGTTTTTTTTTTTTTTTTTTTTTTTTTGATGGAACTGGGGATTGAACTCAGGCCCCTGAGCTTGCCAGTGAAGCATTATTCCACTGAGCCATCTCCCCGGCCCTCTGTGTTTGTTTAGGGCCTAGCATTCTGAGGGAGTTTTCCAAATGAAGCAGCAGAATTAAGGCAAAGGGCCCCTTCTGTCTCTAGAGTCTGGGGCCCGTCCTCTGCACCCTCACAATCATTTTCAAACTGCAGCATTCAACCCATTAGCGAGTCATGTAATCCGTTCAGTAACTCTTGACCAGGACTTAAAAAAATAAGAGTGTATCCTGCTCAGTAAGTATAGTTTCAGGAAACTTTTGCCTCCATTTTATATATGTACTAGATCTTGATATAAAAATAATTTCATACATGCATATGCTGTTTCATCATGAGTTGCAATTTTTTAAAAATGCTCATTGCACTTGCCTGTAATCCCAGCACTCTAGGAGATGGAGACAGGAGGACAACAAGTCTGACCACATCCTGGACAACTCAGTGAGACCCTGTCTCAAAACAAAAACTAAAACAGCTGAATATGTATCTTAGTCCACAGCCATAACACCCAGGATACACCCTAAATACCTCAAGTAGCCTGGCTCTGTCCTACTTCCTGTATTGTTTTTTCCCCCGGTAGCATTTCATCTCCAACTCTCCCCTTGAACCTGTTTCCACAATTGCTTAATGCAGGATCAGTGTCCTCGGTCTTCACATCAGAATGCTGGGCTAACTCAGAAAAGCGTGTGCGTGCATGACCGGGGCACTGGCTCCTGCCTCTCTATGGATGTCATCTCTGTGTGGCCTCTTAGCAAAGGGGGCTAAGCCCTGCTCAGGCAGGCCAGGACTCCCAGCACCTGTGGGCTTGGGGGAGAAGGGGTGTTTACACAGAATACGTGGCTGGAGGAAAGTGGGATCCTGCTTCCACCCTCAGGCTGTCCTCCCTCTGCTACAGAATGTGAATGGACACTCAGGCCCAGGCCTGGTAGTATGCAGCCTGTGCTCATGGACTCAGTGCTACCAGACGGCTGGCAAAGGCCCTCTGCAGCTCACTGCAGCCATCACAGCCCTGCTCCCACCCAACCTGCATCTTGCAGCTCAGTTTCCAAGGTAGGAGTCTTTGTGCTGACTGGCCCCCATTCCTCTTCCTGCCCCTGCTCTTCTGGCTCCTCCTCCTCCTTGCTTGTTTACACCTCAAAGATATTTGTAGATCCCTATCTAGAAGCTGTTGGCCTGACTCATCATTGAGCCAAGCCCTGTCTGTTGGCTCCTTTAATCTCCCTCCCTCAGCCAATCCCTTTTCTCCCTTAATCATTTTCTCTCGCTCTGAACACCCTCCAGTGAGTCTGGCTCCTGGTTTCTCTACCTCCCTTTTTGCTGAGAATTCTTCAGGGAAATGTACATGCCTGTCTCCCAGGGCAGGAGGAGGGCAAAGTGGCAAAGGCCACTTGAAGCTTCCTCAAGGCCAGGGGTCTCCAGCTCATGGTTTCCTATTTGGACAAATGGACAACAAAGTCCCAGCTCTGCCAACTTCACAGGAAGGAGCTGAGGAGAAAAATGAGCTCACGCATATGAACAGCCCTTTGCAGACCTTCAGAGGGCACTGGGCCAGGACCAGAATTGCCGTGCCCTGGGAGGAAGGCAGTGGGTTGGGTCCTTTAATGAGTGTCCAGGTGCCGTACATCCTTTAACTCACCTGCTCCACTTTCTGCCTCTCATTTTCTGGCTCTGTCCTTCTTGGTCACTTCCCTCCCCCTGATCGCCCTGTCTGCCTCTTCTGTCTGTGTCTGCTCCTGTCAGCTGCACTGCAGGCTTGGGACACTACACCTCTCCCTTACAGGCAAAGCCCAGAGGACAGTCTAGCCCCACACCCAGCTAGCAACAGAGAAGAGAAGGGCCAGGCATTTATGTAAACCAAAGTAGACCCTGACAATTTCCCTCTTCAAATGTTGTCCCTGTTTCCCTGAGGGTCATATCTTTTTTTTTTTTTTTTTTTTTTTGTGGAACCGGGGATTGAATTCAGGCCCTTGCGCTTCCAGGGAAGCGCTTATTTTACTGAGCCATCTCCCCGGCCCCACAAGGGTCATATCTTGAAGTGACCTCGACTCATTCTGCCTCCTTGGACCTTGATGGCTCCATCTTTAACATAAGAAAGATTTGGACTATGTGGCCCCAAGATTCCTTCCAGCTGGGATACTCTATGTGACACTAACAGATTCCATCTTCTCAGCCATGTGTCCCAAAGAGCCCTAGGAGATCCTCTTCTGGGGGTCAGCTCTGGGCAGTATCACTGTGAAACCTTGGACCACATCAGCCATGCAGCCCAAGAGACTTCCTCAAGGTCCCTTGCTAAGAAAACCCAAACCAAGTATCCTAGAGCAGAAGCTGTGAAGTAGAGATAGGCACAGGCTTAGAGAGCATGGCCCTATGACAGTCAGACAGAAGATTCTCTCCCAGTGGGCCCTGAGGGCAGGAAGTCCTGGGCTCAAATCCCAGCAACCTGTCCCTGACTCACTTTGTGACTTTGGATAAGTCTCTGCCTCTCTAAGGCTCCTCCTCTGAAAAATAGGCATGAAAGAATCTTTTCATTACAGAGTGAAAAGGGTGGTTTCCTGGAGAACCACAGAAGGTGCAGCTTCCTGACTTAATCTTCACTGGCACATAGGAGCAGGTTCCAGCTCCTGCTGGGCTCCCTCTTGTGCTGCGAAGACTGCCCTGGACCTAGCCCCTCTGGAGGAAGGCCAGCTGGGGGCCCTTTCACACTTCATGTGGCAGCAGTCACTGAATGCCTCTGGGAGCAGGGGTGGGGGAATATGTCAGCAGAGGGAGGGGGCAGCACAGGGACAGAAGAAGAGACAGGCAGGAAGAGAGAGAGAGACAGAGACAGAGAGACAGTGAGAGACAGAGAGACAGTAAGAGACAGAGACAGAGAAACAGTGAGAGGCAGAGACAGTGAGAGACAGAGAGACAGAGACAGAAAGACAGTGAGAGAGACAGAGACAGAGAGACAGAAACAGTGAGAGAGTAGAAAGAGAGAGTGAGAGCACGAGTGAGAGAGAGGTGCTGGCATACTCTGGATACAGAGAGACAGGTGGCTCTAGAGAAGGAGACAGACTGGGGAAAGGCAAAGGGAGAAAAAGCGATGGGGTGAGAAGTAAAGCAGACAGGGCAACAGACTCCCTAGGGAGAAGGGGGGTGGGGAGACTGAGGGGGAGACTGGACCCAGAGAACTACAAGAAACAAAGGAGGGTGGTGGAAACAGAGACAAAGAGAGAAAGGAATAAAGATGTGGCCACAGAAGAAAAGGCTGATGGAGACCCAAAAAGGGAGGGAGGGAGGGTGGAAGGAAGGAAGAAGGAAGAGGATGGCACGGAGAGAGATGGATGGGAGAGGAGCAGGGGCAGGGGCAGGGGCAGGGTGAAGGGGGCTGCTGGCTCAGGGCTGCCACGCCAAGCAGCACACACATGCAGGCACAAAGCGAAGCTGGGCGCAAAGAGTGATGGCTGACTCAGCACATTCTAACGGGGGGGGGGGTGGTTTGCTCCTCCTGCTGCTGGCCTCCAGCTGCCCCCTCCCCCTTCCCTTATCACTAGGCCCTTGGCTGAAAAAGGGGCCCTGTGGCTGCCTGTTCTGCATGTTCCTCTGGGCCAAGGTCAGCCGCTCCCAGACCCTTCCTGCCCTCCATCTACTCAGCAGCCTCAGTGCTCAGGTGGAGAGGAAGCAGGTGAGCACGCAAGGGAAAAAGGGCCACATTCTGCAGCCTCAGCAGAAGAGGATGAGGACTCCTGCTTTTATGGCCAGTGTGGTCATCTCCTAGGGGGCTTGCCACGTCCCTGGGATTGAGGTTCTGAGCTAGGTCTCAGGTTCTGGCCCAGGATCATGGCAGGTCCAGCCCCACCTCTGAGGCTACAGCAGCTCCAGGGGGCCAGCTTTTGCTCCCTGAATGAAAGTAGACCTTAATTTCCCCACAGTAGCCTAGGCCCAGTACCTGGAGGTACCAATAGCTTTCTAGAGAGAGGGGCAAATGTAATGAGTAAGATCTGGGGAGTCATTTGACTCATTTAGGCCTCAGGACATGGGAGACAGGGAGAGAGGAGGGTACACAGGTGCAGCACAGGTCGCTGGGCTGCTCCAGGTCCTACTTCTTGGGGCTTTAGGAATAAGGGCACCTGAGGCGGAGAGATGGTGCACAGGTGGAGAAGGTTTGAGGCCACAGTAGCCTGTGCACCTCCTTGCTCTCTATAGTGTCTGCGTGGAGATCGCTCTAGACTTCTGCCTCTGCCTCCACAAATACACTGAGGGGTGTGGCGGGGGAGGAGACAACCCACACTCCAGGAGAAGCAGCTAAGGGAACTGGGGACCAGGAGCAACTATTTACCCTGGAAGAGAGGAAACTGAGCAAAGCGGGGAGGCATGGACTCCAGCTCTGAAACTCGAAAGTGTCTGGGGCAGAGGAAGAAGGGTAGCTAAAGCCTGGGGAAGTGGGGAGCAGCTCTACAGTCAAGCACTGTGCTCTTTCCTCCACCCCATGGGCCTTGACCATCCCGAGAGTTTCAAAAGCAGACAGGGCACAAGGGGAAGTTCCAGGGAGTTGAATTCAGATTGTTTATAGAGCCTCACTTTCTGGCAGTCAAAAGTGGCCCAGAAGGGAATGTGTGGAGCACTCTGGCCTACTGCAGGGTTACTGGAGGTCCCCTGGGAAGGCCTGAGAGGGGAGTGGGACGATGGGATTACCTGCTTCAGGGTTTCTCCCAGGTGTCACATACTTAAGGATGCTAAAGGGAGACAGGCAGAGAAACAGCATGGTAGCAGTCCCACTGGCTTACAAAAGAGCCACGTGCCAGGGCAACCCCTCCATCTCTGAGATTTCCATTTCCTTGTTACCTGGAGGCCCAGTTCCCCTTTTGGAGATCTCCCCTCACTAGCATCTACTTCTATCAGAGGTGCTGGGAACCTAGACTGTGCAGGTCACCTGTTGTTCATCCATTTTCTGTCTGCTGCCTGAATTTCTGTGGGCTCATAACAGAATATTCCCTTGGATCAGAGTCTGAGGCTCTCATTGCAAGGGGCAGAGGCTCAATAGACAGAATTAGCCTGGGGTGGAGCATAGGTATGATGAGGGGCGATAAGGCAAGTCTAAGTTGGTCAACAGAGCCACTTGGAGAGCTAGGGAGCACCCTGTGCTGGGAGCCTTGGTGAATGGATGGGTTGGCTGCTTGAGAGAGTGCTGTGGAAGGAGTCCTGGAAGCCTGAGCATTGCAAGGCTTGAAGATCTGTCTGGGCCACACCAAGCAGGTGTCCTTTGGTCTGAGGCCAACTGCAGAACTCATCCCTGAGCCCTGGCTGAACCTCTGATCTTCACACTGGCAACTCCAGGAAGCCCCCCACCCTGACTCACCTGTCGGGGCTGTCTCAAGCCCTAACCCTGACTTGCACATCTGCAGGGTGGAGCGTGGCTGTGCAGACCTGAAAGCCAGGCCACATGGCGAGCTGCACCACACCCATGCACCAGGGCCCTGCATGTGTCCAGCAGGGCTTCTCTTGCCTGGGCAAGGAATGGAGGGTCCAGGCAGCCATTCATTTAGGGTCTGGACAGGCCTTCCTCTAGCTTACACTGTCTCCTTTTTCTTCCTTTTAGCCCTGGCCTGGTAGCCCAGGCCTTTTCTGCTTGGCTAGACCAATCCTGTCTTATCTCTGCCCCCATCAACATTCCTCATTCCGGCTTCCCTATCCCAGGCTGGGACACATACCTGAAGGGCAGATCAAAGGCCCACAGCTGCTATTGTCAGCTCCCATTACGCCTCAGCTGAGAAAGCCCACCCTGCCAGGCTGCCCACCCTGGCCAGGCTGCCCTGGCCCCTTCACCCTGTCTTCCCCATCCTGTGCTCCTCTCAGTGTGGTGCTTCCAGATGCAGAGGGGCCCCGGCCCTAGGAAGAAGGAATGCCTCAGATGCCTGAGTGGGAACCCACCCTGGGCCAGGACCTGGGCAGACAGAGACAGCCAGCTGCCTGGAGAAGCATCCCAGACCCAGGTGCCTGGGGAGGCCCCATCCTGGTCCCTGCTCACTCTCCTGGGGAGCCACTCCAAGGGTGGAGAAGCTGGATTTACAACTTGGTGGCAGTGCTGGCAGGACACTAGGGTGGCCTGAGATTTCCTCCCACCCTGCATGGAAGTAGCCTTGAAGGCCCTGATCTGTGTGTCCAGCTGCACTGGCCTCTCTGAACTCCCCCAAACACACATACGCAGTGTTCCCAAACTGCAAGCTCCTACAGTCACTTAGTCACCTGCTTAGAATACTCATGTCAACTGAGAAGAATCCATCCTATTGGAGGAAGTAAGAGCACCAAGCTACATAGAATATCCAGGTCCACATTGTTTTTTTTTCAGAACCGGGAATTGAACTCAGGCCCTTGCGCTTGCCAGGGAAGCACTTATCCCACTGAGCCATCTCCCCGGGCCCCCACATTGGTTTTGTACCGGGAATCGATCACAGAGCCTCACATTTGCCAGTGGCTCTGTGCCACTGAGCTACATCTGCAGCTCTCTCTGTCTCTCTCCATCTCTGTCTC
>PVKA01029469.1:5281-28377 GCA_004027165.1 Ctenomys sociabilis
CAAAAGTAAAATAAAATAAAAAGATTAAAAAAAAAAACATAATTTTACAACTGTGTTGCAGTTCATATCTAGGTGTTCCCCCAAAGCCTCATGAAGTCACAGGACGGTTTCTAGAGTTTGTGATTAATTCGTGAGCCAATGCCAAGTTTATGGGCTTCAATACAGCACTCACCCTGAGACAGATAATTTGCACTACAATGTAAGGAGTGGAGAGAGGCTAGCTAGCAAAAGCAGCTACAGCTCCTCCCTTTGTTCTTTGCTGTTTCTGTTACTATGAGCTGCTGCCCTCTGACACATGTCTATCTGCCTTGGAGTCAGCTGCATATGGAATGAAACCTCCACTAAACTGAGCTAAATAAACCTTTCCTTCCTCAGTTTTGGGTGTTAGTTATTTTGTCCCAACAATTAGAGTAATCAAGACAAAGTGCAAAATAAATTACAGGGGCACAGCCATGGCCAGCCCCGTAGAGGCATCTTCAGCAGCCCAGCCTGCCGACTGTGCCAGGGAGCTGGGTCCCCACCAGAGGAAGAGGACCACCTTCAGCATTGGGCAGCTGCTGGAGCTGGAGCGGGTGTTTGCAACATGGCCCTACCCTGACATCAGCACTCAAGAGCACCTGGCCCGGGTCACCTGCCTACCTGAGGCCAAGATACAGGTGTGGTTCCAGAACTGCAGGGCCAAGAGAATCAAACACAGGAAGCCAGGAGGACTGATTCCACGCCTGAGTGTCCCCAAAACTGCCATCCTCTTCCGGATACCCCCCAGCAGCCTTGGGAACCCCAGATGGTGAGCCAGCCTCTACCTGACACCAGCATAGCTCATTGTATCTCAGGGTATCTGCAGGCTTCCTGTAAAGCTCCCATCTGGAGTCCAGGGCAGGGATGGACAGGGGCTAAAGTTGCAGCCCTATGGGGACCAGCTGGGGTTCCAGGAATCCACCCTTCTTTGGAGCAAGCCACTCCTCAGACCTCACTGGGCAACCTGTCTGACCTTATTTAATGCCTCAGCCATTGTCACCAATGTGGATCACTCTTAACCCTGAGCAAAATTGATAAGATCTCTCCTCTGACTCCTGTACCCCACCTCTGTTTACACAAGTGTTTTCTAATACAAATTTAGCCCCCTTTCACTGACCAGCAGGCCAGCCAAGATGCAGGTCATCTGTAGTGACTAGGGCCTGGCTCCCACCTCCCTGCACCCTGGCCTTTCCTGAGGTAGATGGCCATCATCTTGATAAGAGTCTGATATCCACCGAACAACGGCTTCACTTTCATCCCTTGTGACCTCCCTCTAAAAAAGAGGATGCCACTGTTTGATGAGGGCCATTTAGACCATTATGTAACTAAACGCTGAGTGAGTAGGAGACAAGAGTGCTACTCTAAATCTGAATTGCAGGGGATCTACTCTTTTATGGTTCAGGGGTTCCTCTCCTGACCTCCTGCCACCTGGATAAATTAATCACTATGGATCTGAAGGGGAAGTGATATGAAAGCAATCAAGTAGAATTAAGAGAAGGGGCTTAGGGTGGTTTAATTTTCACAAAGATCGTATTGGCTGTCCTCTGACGTGGGCCAACAGATTTAGGGTGGAGGGGGTACAACAACGAGTCATGGTATCCTCATCTATACTACCAACTGATCTCCAAATAAAACCCAACTCTGTACCTAAAAAAATAAATAAATAAATTACAGAATCAATAGAGCAAAATAAAAATAATTATGATCAGATTGGAGAGGGATGATAGCAAGGAGACCCAGCTGCTAAACTATTAGATGACAAACCATGAAGCCCTAATCTGGAATGGAAAAAGGAGAAAAAGAATGGGAAGGACAATTGTAAGTAAAGATATTAAAAGGGGACTGACAGGACTTGGGGACTAATTAAATAAGGGGTATGAAGAAAAAGGAAAAGAGAAAGTCTAATACTTCACATGACTACCTAGAAGAGCTGAATGACAAAAGCTTAGGAAGTTTAATATATTCCTACTGGCTTGAACCAATGATGATCTGACTGTTTTTATTAGTCAATTTACTAATAAGATTCTTTGAAATTCTATAGATGGGCTAAATCTAGATAGGTATATGAAGCTGACTAATGACTGCCCCAATATAAATATAAATATTAATATTCATACCAATTAAATTATGAAAATCAATAAATTTAATTAAATGAAATTTATATTTATGAATCTCTTTAAAACATTTTATACATAAAAGCAGTTGGCTTGCACAGAATGTGCAAAACATCCTAACATGTTTGGCTTTTGGGGGCTACAGTGGCACCCATTTTCTCAGACAGTCATGCATGTACCACTGATTATTCAAGGCATACATCAAAGAGAATGACTACACCTGGTGGAATGAGCAGCTTTCAAAATGAAAAAAGTAAGGAAAACAGGAAGGAAAATTATTAAATGACAAGAATTAAGACAGTATCTTTGTAATGGAAGTTTAAAAGCTTGATAAAGTGACTCAGTAGTTCTATATCCTAGGGTATAGAAAACAGGTCCTAGTGTGGCTGTTTGGTAGCTATTTACCCCCTAAGATGTTGTAATGGTTGATTGTGTCAACTGCAATAGTTTAGAAGCTTACCTAAATGACTCAGCAATTCTACATCCTAGAGTGTAGAGGACCCACCCCTGGGCAGGTAGCCTGCTTACAATGAAAGGAAGGAACAGAGGTTTGTGCCTACCCCCTTTCTGCTCTTGCCATCTTCTGCTGCCATGCACTGTTGCCCCTGTTATGCCACCCTGCTTTAGAGCCAACTGCTTATTGACTGAAACTTCTACAAACTGTGAGCTAAATAAACCTTTCCCTCTTTTAATTTTGGGTGCCAGATATTTTGTCCCAGCAATGAGAGAAAAGTTAACTGAAAGAACCATCATTACTCAATGAAAATGCTTTCACTTCCTCAATTAAAAACAGACTGGGCTGGCCAAATAGCTCAGCAGATTAAAGCACCTGTTTAGGCAGACCCAGCAGCCAGGATTTGATCCTGGTGAGCTGTGCTGGCCCCACCCCCAGGGCGCACAGAGATAGTGATTAAGTCTGGGTGTGGTAGCACACACCCATAATCCCAGTTCTGGGAATTTAAACACAGGTGGATCACTATGAGTCCTGATCTACATAGTGAAACCCTGTAGGCCCTGTACTAAAATACAAAAAATTAAAAATTTAAATTTATATTTATATTTAAAAAAAACATAGATTGGCAGCACAAATCAAAAAGCAAAATCCAATGGTAATGAAGTGTGTAAGAAACACATTTAATTTTTTTTATAATCATGAATTAAAAATAAGACAAAAAACAATATTCCATGCAACAGGAACTCAGAATAAAAAGGCAGGAATAGCTATCCTAATTTCAGACTGAATGGATTTCAAACCAAGACTGATCAGAAGAGGTAAAGAAGGGTGCTATGTACAGAAACAATTTAACACGAAGAGATAACAAATATATCAAATAACAACACATTTAAGGAGCCAGGGAGATGGCTCAGCAGAATAAGTGCTTGCCTGGCAAGTGCAAGGGCCTGAGTTCAATCCCCAGTTCTGAAAAAACAAAAAATTTAACTTTGCAAAGTAAATACTGATGGACATGAAGAGCAGATAAACAATACATCTGTGCAGAAGAAACTTTATACCCCACTATCACATGTATAAACAAACAAGACAAAAAAGAAAAAAAAATCAACCAAGAAATATCAGAGTTGAGGGGCAACCTGCTTGGGTCCACCTTCTGTCCCTGTCCAACAGAAGCTTTTCTATCCAATAAAGTTTTTTCCTCAACCTCTGTTTGTTCCTAAAATTCATTCTTGGGTTTTAGAGAACTCATCAAGGTCAGGATGGGAGTTTTACTTCCCTGTATCATTTGGAGATCATCAACCAAGATCACTGGACAGAGTCTAGAGGTTGTGGTCAGTTGCAATCCAGACCTCCACAGGGCTATGCTCATACTTAGCTGAGCTTAGACAAGCCGTTCAAGGACAATGTCCTTTACAAGACAAAAAGACAAAGCTGTAATGACAATGCCTGTCATCTATTGAGGGCCTTTAAATAGAACCTCTGAAGAATATATCTGACTGCCAGTTCAAAATTACGAACCCTTTAAACACGAAGAAGCCAGAGTGGTCATCGCCCAAATCCCTCACAGCAGTTCAGGGGGAAATCCCTTCAGCGGGGAATGTTGTAGGCAGCAGAGTTAGATAAAAATATTTTTAGGCGGTCAGGCAGGGCCAGGCCCTCGAAAGAAATAATCCAGGAAACAAGATGTCTGCAACTCCAGGAATGAGGCTCCTGCCAAGAACCAGACCTAAAGGCCAAACAAGTGCTAAAAGAGTAACAGCAGGGATTGATATTCTAAATAGGAAGCGATCACCTGAAAAGACCCAATTGAGTCACTAGCCAAACCCCCAGGGGAAGAGACCCTGTCCTGTATTCATGCCCACTTGCTACATAACTTGCTTCCCAATTTGGTCCTGGACCTAATCAATTTCACCTGAGCAATGGCACTTATAATCTCATCGGCTGACCATAGTTCGTCCCAACTCATGCCCACCTAAGCAAGTTTCCTTGTTCTCCACCTTAGACTTGCATAGTCTTACTCTATAAAAGTCCCTGAAAGACTTTTCAGGGGACAACACACTCAAACTCAGGGCCCCCTTCTGCCCCTCTCAGCCAAAAAAGCTTTCTTTCCCCCAATAAATATTCTGCTCTTAACCTCCATTTGTTCCTAAAATTCATTCTTCTGTTTTAGAGAACACAAACTCATCCAGGTACTTTTCAGGTTGAGTTTCATTTGCCCTATATCACAGTCACTATGAAAATCAGTATGGCAATTCCTCAGAACATTAAAACTACAAATTCCATTTGATGCAGCTATTCCCCTTCTAGGTATATTCCCAAAAGGTTTATGTAAAGACATCATATCACAGCGAGGAATGCATACTCATGTTTAGAGTAGCATAATTCATAATAGCTAAATCTTAAAAAGCAGCCTATATGTACATCAACAGACGAATGAATAAAGAAAATGTGAAATTCGGATACAAAGGAGTACTACCTGGCCATAAAGGATAAACTTGAATCATTTGTAGCAAAACAAATGAACTTTGAGACTGTAATGTTACGTGAAGTTAACCAAATACACAAGCTTAAATATCACCTGATTTCTCTTATATGAGAAACATAACATAAATAAAATATAAAATAAAAAGCAAGCTGGAAAAGCAAGAGAAAAAAAGTATAATCCAGGGCTGGCAAGATAGCTCAGCGGTCTAGAGCGCCTCCCAGGGACCGCGGTTCAGAGCCCCAGCACCACATGCCATGCCAGCCCCTCCCCTCAGGGCCAGCTGAGCTCACACCCTACCCCCACGAAAAAAGAATCCGTGATGTGTGGCGAGACACTGTAATAAATAAAGGAATTTAAAAAAAAAAAAGTATAATCCATTAACACATCCAATAATGTGTCCTTTAGATACATCATGAACAATGTATCTAAAGTTATACCTTGAGTTAATGTAAGTGTTTTAAGTGTTTAAACTCTGAGTATGAAACTTAAATTTGTAAGAACTTTAAATATAATGAATCTGATTCAGGTGAAGACAGGCTTGGGGGGAAGGGAAAAAAAGAACAGCAACTGAGATGTGTTTCATACGTGTACCAATTCTCACAATGAACGTAATCATTATGTACTGCAAACATGCACTAATAAAAATAAAAACTAAAAACCATTTGAGCCTGCCTTGAGCAACTTAGCAAGATACTATCTCAAAAGGAAAAAATAAAAAGGAATTGCAGATGTTGCTCAGCACAAAAGAACTGGGTTATATCTCCAATATTGCAAGGAAAAAAATTTTAAAAGAATATGAAACAGTAAAGATAAACATGCAGAGAATGTTTGCAACAAATATGGTTGGGGAATAAGTCCATTGTGAGAGAGTTTTATATATGAAACCTGAATTATATATATATATATATGTTAGTATATGTATATATATATATATATATATATACACCTCAACAGAAAATAAAGTAGGTGTTTTAAATAATAGGTTAAGGTGGTAGGTATATAGCTCAGCTGTATAAGCTGGCAAGTGCAAGGTCCAGAGTTCAATCCCTGGTACTGTAAATAGGTTAAGTAATTCACCTAAGTATCTAGAAATGGGATTGGTAGAGGGAGAAGTAGTGAAAGGACAGATAACCAGGTCTTAACTCCTTTGGTTTTATGTTTTCTTTTGCTTTTTCCCCCTTATTTGATGGCCAAAAAGTGGGGTTAAAGGAGAGGGTAAGTTCCAACCTGCGAAGCTAAGAAAAGAGTAACTTCTTGAGACACATAAAAGCATTTGTTCACCATTAACTCCCATGTAGCCAAACATTCCTCATTTTTTTTCAATTTTTACATAATCTCAGTTGCCAAAAATTATATTAGTAATTTTAAAAGACATCTCCATACATCAAGCCTTCAAAGAACTAGTTACATACATAATTTATGCTTCCATTAATACTCTGCCATTGTAGTAGCATATGTGCCCTTTCTCAAGACAAACTATACAGAAAAAAAAAAGAAAACTATACATTGCTTTGGTAAAATAAAAAAATAAAGAGACCACTAAAAATTCTTTTGGTTCTATGAGGAAACAACACATTAATCAGAAGACGAAATATACTAGTCATCTTTCTTTTTATAAAATAAATCAAAACATGTCATACACTATGTAAAATGAAAAAATACATTAAGTTAATATATAAGAAACATAAAATCAAGAAAAAAAGGCAAATTAAAGACATAAAGGGGCTAATCAACTTTACACATCATCACTAGTAATCTTTTCCAAAGCAAATCACACAGGTATCAAGAGCCCAACTACAGTGAGAGTTAAGATGCAGGGCACAGTAGCACATGCCTATTATCCCAGCACTCTGGAAGGCTAAGGCAGGAAGATGGCAAATTCAAGCCTTCCCGGGCAACTCTACTGACTTAGTGAGACCCTGTCTCATAAGAAAAAATATGCTGAGGACATAGCTAAGTGAAGTGTCCAAGCACTCTGGGAGCCTGACACAGAGAGATCTCAAACTCAAGCCCAACAGGGTAACTTTAGAGATTTAAAAAGACCTTGCCTCAGCCAGGTGTGTGAGTTCGAGACCAGCCTGAGCTGCAAAGTGAGCTTAAGGCCAGCCTGAACTATATAGTGAGACCCTGTCTCAAAAAATAAAATAAAATAAAAAAGTAAAAAGACCTTGCCTCAAAAATTTAAAGACCTACAGATCTAGCTGAGTGTGAAAATCCCAACTTCAATTAAAAAGTTGGAGATTACACTCAAACTTTAATTTTTATTTACTAGATTAGTTAACTTAAAATTCTGACAATGAAAATAACAGATCTAAGGATTAAATGAGAAAAATCCATATAAAAGATGAATGACAAACTAAGCAAATTATTTCTTTCCCCTTTAAGGAGAATAAAAGTGGCAAACATAAAAATACAAACCAAATCATATGTTAACTGATGTTTCTTACTTCTATTACATATCTTAAAAGTTACTCAATTACAAATGTAACTGCAGTTCATCCAAAATGTGTAAAATGGCCAAGAGTATTTCTAACAAAGTTTTACCTTGTAAGACAAAGATCACATAGATTGTTAAAATAAGGGTTTTCAAGACTTACAATCCAGTTGCTTAACACAGAAAGTGGACAAATGATCAGTGTTGTTCTTGGTCTCTCTTCAACATCAGTATTCTTTGTACTGTCCACTGTAGATGCTGCTAAAAGAACAAATCATTAGTCAGATGTGGTAGTACATGCCTGTAAACTCACAACTCAGTAGGGCTAAAGCAGGACAAACCCATGTTCAACCCCAGCCTGGTAGCTCAGCAAGACACTGTTTCAAAATTAAAATTTTAAATAAGGGCTTGGGATGTGGATCAGTTTGAAGGCCAGGGTTCAATCTTCAGTAGCACAAAACTGGAAAAAGGGAGGGGTAAAAAGGAGAAAAGAGATGAAAGGAAACCACGTGGGAGGGAGGGAGAGAAGATGATAAAGGAAAAGAAACAGCAAAAAAGGAAGGAAGGAAAGAAAGGGAGAAAAGAAAGAAAGGGAGGGGAATATAAGGTAGGAAGAAAAAAAAAAAGGAAGGCAGGAGAGCAAGAGTAAGTTTGGGTTGGAGAAACCAGATTTTATTAGCCAGGCATGGTGGTACACACCTGAAATGTCAATTTGTTAAAACTCCTGAGAGACCGTGACAAAAGGATAAGTTCAAACCCAGAATAGGCAACTTCACTGGGATCCTGTCTCACACACACAAAAAAAAATTTAAAATGTAAACACCAGAGCAGGGTACACAACTCAGTGCAAAGGCCATGGGTTCAATCTCTTTTTTCTTTTTGCCAAACCTAGGATTGAATTAAGACTACTGTGCTTACCAGGGAAGCGCTTATTATACTGAGCCATCTCCCTGGCCCCATGAGTTCAATCTATCTCTACCACCAAAATAAAATAAAAAAGAATGTATCATTGACAAAGTTTTTAATAGCTTTTCTCCCAAAAAATATTCTTTCGAATAAGGAAATGACAATATGCCCAGATGAAAATAGGAAAAATTGTAAAGAAAATTAATTTGCTTCAAGGTATAAAATAACATGTACTGGATTTTTGCCTTGTAACTTTAAAAACTAAAAATTCAGGTAACATTTATCAGGAGAGCTAAAGGACTACCTCTGGGAGGGGAACTGAGGAAGAAGTCTATAACATCTACTGATACATAACATCTACTAATATATGATTCATAAAAACAAACATTTTATGCTGTTTTCTAAATTTGTTTAATACTATACTTAAGTTAATAAGATTCCCAAATGGCCCCCAGTGATCTCCCAAGTCCTGCTATGTATAACTTATATAATCACCTCCTATACCTACTAGAGTTGGTCTCTATGATCAACAGGAAATGGCTAAAATGATTTAGGTGATTTTCATACTAACAGAAGGCCACAAATACACATATACATACATGCATAATAATGTCAAATAGTTCTAAGAATTAAGTGTGATATGAGTACAAATACTAGGTTATAGGAGTAGATTTGGGAAAAGGTAAGGGAACTGCTGCTTTCTAAAGCGCTAACTGATCAGAACCTTAAGTGATGAAATAGGCAAGCAAATAGAGAAGGAAAGTGAGTACTACAGCTTATACCAGATCCAGGTGTCTCCCAAAGCCGCATGAGTCCCTAGGTGGCTTTGGATAGTGAATGGATCATGGGTGTACAATACTGGAGTAGTCTACTGGTTGGTTTAACTTATATCTGGGTGTGGATGATATAAACAAACAGTACTGTAGCCTGAATAAAAAGAAAATAAAGAAGGTACTAGCTACTTCCTGTCTGCCATACCATGGACTGTTTCTCCTATGTCATACTGTCCTGCCTTGGACCCAGCTAACTTATGAACAAAAAAACCTTTACAAACTGTGAGCTACAATAAACTTCTCCTTCTAACTTGGGGGCATTGTATATTTTATCCATATAATGAGAAAGTAAGTAAGAATCAGATCCGTAAGTCCTTCAGTAACCACCTATGATAGACCCTATCAGTTGTTTTCATCACTTATGTGGAGGGCACCGTAGTCCGGAAGCCTTCGTTTCTATTCCTTTTATGGATATAAGTTACACTTCCTGTAGAATTGCTGCATCATGACTTCCTGCCTCGTGTTCCTTTAGTTAGACTTCCTGTCACGTGCTCCTTTAGTTGATCACCTGAGTGTTGTTAGTCTATAGCATTACCCTAATATACCTACGTCATTAGTGACGTTGACTTCCCTTCCCTCTGCTATATAAGCTGTATCGCTTCCTTGAATAAACGAGACTTGATCAGAATCCTGTCTTGTCTCCATTTCTCGCACACCTGTTCTTTGTCTTTGTCAGTCCCCTCTCCTCCCCTAGGTGACCTGCGTTGACTGACCCGCTGGACAGGACACACCTAAACATGTTTTCTTTGCTGAAACAGAGTATCACATATATTTCTAATAAAATGTTTAATTGCTTAGTATGAAGACTAATTCTAGCAGTGGAGAGAGACAATTACAAATTGGGACATACTGCTTATGCTATTTTCCTCTCAATTTAATAGTTTATTTTTGGTTTTGTTTGTTTTTGAGACAGGGTCTCACTACAGTTCAGGCCAACCTTGTGCTCACTTTTGTAGCCCCTGGGCCAGTCTCGAACTCATAATGATCCTCCTGTCTCAACCTCCCAAGTGCTGGAATTACAGGTGTGCACCACCATGCCTAGAGGCGGGGATACATGGCATGTGGGGCCAGGATCAAACTCCAGACTTGCATTATCTATGTAAGTGCTCATACCTCTGAGCTATCTCCCCAGCCTCATCAATTTAATAGTTTATTTACTACACAGAGGGTTTCGTCAGATTTGGCCATAACACATCAAAATGAAACCATCAAAAGTTCCCTAACAGGCTGGCCAGATAGCTCAGCAGACTAAAGTGCCTGCTTAGGCAGAGCGCAGTGGCCAGGGTTCAATCCCCAGTGTACCATGCTGGCCCTGCCCCCAGGGCACACTGATATTGGGAGTGGTAGTGCATAATTGTAATCCCAGCACTTGGGAGGCTGAAGACAGGAGAATCACTAGGAGTCCGATCTACACAGCGAGACCCTGTGGAAAAAGTTCCATAATAATATAAGGTCATTTATTTTTATTTTTTGGTACCAGGGATCAAATTCAGGACCTTGTGCTTGCCAGGCAGGTGTTTAAGCCACTGAGCTATCTCCCCAGCCGTATAAGGTACCTTAAGTTCCAAAAATAATGAAAGATCTTATTTCTCAAAAGTGAGTATGATTGAACTAACTAATCCCTTAAACTTTTTATTTTACTGATACATAGCACTGCATTAGTAGACACTTTATTTCTATTCCCTTGTTAAATAAGGGTAGTTATATTATTTCAAATACTTTGCTAAAACAATGATGTAATGAAAAACATTTTTGTGTATTTTTGTACACATGTATAAATTCTAGGTGGTTTACTTTACCTTCAGCTTCACTATATAGTACTTTGCCTAGTTGTTCTCCATCATAATTGGCAATTCCCTCCCTAGTACATGAAGAATTCCTCCTGCTTACTAACCTGTCTTTTTTTTGGTGTAAGATTTTTAAATGCTCAAAAAATGAGATGGCTTAGTATTTTGCCTTTTGTTTGCATTTGCCCAATAATTACATTTACACATCTTTTCCTATTTACTATTTGGACTTTCTTTATATGGACTGCATGTCTATATCCTTTAATTCTATTACACTGCCTTACTAGCAATTGATTTGAAAATTGTTACACCATCTAGATTCTAATCTTGGAGCCGGTGAGATAGCTCAGTAGAATAAGTGCTTGCCTGGCAAGCATTAAGGTCTGAGTTCAATCCCCAGTTCCACCAAAAAAAAAACAATGCTCTAGATTCTAATCTTCTATCAGTTATAATTTTCACACATACTTTTTTCAGCTTATCAGCTTACATTTTGTTTGTTATGTTATGTTATGTTATGTTTCCCTTTGATGCTTGGAAATTTTAAATGTAGAATTCATCCCTAATGACTTTTTGTGTCCCACTAAATCAGTATCTACCACAGGCCCAGGCATGACAATAACTTTGGTCTCTACAATTTGACTTCCACAATGCTTCTCTTCCACAGATATGCTTCTTTTAGTTTTAACACAGCTAGAGCTAATTTTCTTAACTGTATCACTGCTATGGGTCTCCAGCTCAACTGAAAAGTTCAACACTTGTTTAAATTTCTAAACTTAGAATCAAGAGCTCTTCCAAGTATATCTTTTTATTTCATTACCCTTTTTATTATATCATTTATCACTGAAAATTAAGCATTTACTTTTTCCCTCATCACCAGATCATAAACTATATGCAAATAAGCTATATCTCTGAGAAAACAAAGTACAGAGATATAATTTGCCCCAGATGTCTTTAGACCTACTTCAATCTTTTCCTTACGAACTACAAAGTACAAACTTTTAAGATTACTAACATTCTTATGTGAAAAGCCAATTCTACTCCCTCCTAAAATTAAATCCTTATTAAAATCTAATACAAAAAAATAAAATAAAATCTAATACAAGTTAAGTGAAGCTTTAAAGCAACTATAAATTATTTTGTGCCTCACTCTGTTATTCAGGAGAAATGATATCAGCATTGTACTTTGATCTTATAAAACAAATACAATAGGAAAAGACACCAGAAGAAAAGTACATCAAGATACAGCTTCTTCCTTTCCTGTATTTCCCAAACCTCTTGTAATATAATTTTATAACTTTTATAATTTTTCTCTGAAAAACAGAAAAAAACTAAAAATGTATCAGATTTACTGACCCTTTTTCAACATTTTCTTTTTTGTAGTAGGAGAGGGGGAGGCAAGTCCAAATGCTGCATCTTCTTTAATTTTAGATGATCCTAAGAGAAAAGGACCCCAAGAATTAAGAAATTCTAAAATTCTTTCCTGTGCTTTAGGAACAGATACTTTCTGAAGACAGGAAACAGCATACCACTTTTATACTATCTTGAGAGTTTGTATTACTAAGTAATAATACTATATGGCCACCAAAACTGCTACTTCTAGCACTAAACATCTCTCCAGAGTAATGAATTATAGTAAGACTGCTGCTTTCTTAAGGAGTGACGTGAAAGTAAGAGCAAGCATAAGCAAAGTGACTCAGCTCACAGGGGGGAGAATTATGTCAAGGGAATACATGTCTTAGGCTTCAAATTTTCAGTTCAGTCCAAAGGCGATCAGTTATTTTCCAAATATAATATATTCTCCTAAGAATATAGTATGATCTTAATTAAAGGAAAATAAATATGCTTTTAAGATAAAGGAAAGATACTTATATTTTGTACCTTTTGGTCTTTTAATTTTGAACTTGTTATGCTTTGTATCTAGATGTTCCCCTAAACATCTAGATAATGGTACCCTCCCTCATGTAATCATCAATCAGGAACCTTTGGGAGGTGACTGAATTATATAGGCAGCATAGTTGACTTACTATTAGGAAATAAGGCTAAGTTAGAAGATAATGATGTGACTATTTCAAACTAATTTTGTTAACTATCATTTATACATAAAAATATAAGTTTTATAAGCAATAGAAAATTATTTTGTTTTTAAACTTATCTTCTGGATTGGCCTCATGTGATTCATTTAATATATATGGTGAAGTACACAAAGACTTCAAATATAAATAGCAGCCAAACTAAAAACCTATTACAAACTTTCTACACTATAGAGATGCAAATGAGTAGAATTTTACTTCAATAATTTAACTGTAGATTATGATTATTCTGAAGACATATACATACCTTTTAGCCTTTTATCTGAGTGCACATTTTTCAGTTTTCCTAAAAATTAACCAAAATTCACATAAAAATGGGTGCATGATTAGAATTTAGAATACAATATCAAAATAAATCCATTATATACTACCTTTTATCTTCTGTGGCAATTCACTGGTTTCAATTTCCTCTGAATCACTGCTTTCACTGCACTGGTCAATAATTTTTCTTCTAAAATTAAGCATACAAAAGAGAATTTTTATGAATTCAAAATACAAAGGAATATTGTTAATAAATGCAATGCAACTATTTTTGCCTTGCCTTTTTTAAAAAATTCAAGAGAAAGATTTTACTTAATAAGTTAAAAGTCAAATGTTCTAAGAGTATTCTGCACTCGTAACAAATAGATATGTTTATTTACAAACTGCAAGAATACATTACATCTGAAAAATTAGATCATTTTAAACATAATCATTACAATACTAGATTAGGTATTTAGTAATTTAATTAAAACTTTCATAAATCTAGAACAAAGAACTGCTTCATATTAATGAAAACATTATTAATACTAAAGTGACTAAAGGCAAAACTACCGATTCACAATGAAAAATTACATAAATCTTGTGTAGAAACACTATGGTTAACAATAAGAATAGCAAATCCTGAGTTAAAACTCCTGCCACAAATTTTCCATGAGCCTTTTTTTTAAAGACTAAAGACTAAACAAAGACCTCCATCCCCAGCCCTCTTTTTTTTTTTTTACTTTGAGACAGGGTCTTACTAAGTCACTAGTTTGCCCAGGATGCACTGTATCAAAGTTGCAATTCTCCTGTCTAAACTTCTCAGGGCACTGGGATTTTAGGCAAATCACCTAACATGTATTTTGCTATGACTTAGCTTATCAACATAAAACAGGTCAAAATTTTAGTACTCATAATACCTGTTGTATAGTAAGACTATCTATTATAGCTATAAGACGTATGTTGGTCATTGGTTTTCTACATTTCATTTCCATATTCTTTCATCTGATCTAGTCTAACTAACAGTGCTGTACTTAGGATTATGGTTGGATGGCTAACACCCACAGATCTGAAGTGTAGGTAAAAAAAGGCTATAGACATGGACTCTGGTTCAGGGCTCAATTCAGACAACTTTAAAGATGTAATTGACTGGCCACAAAAATGGAAGTAAAAGAGACAGCAGAGCACATCTTCACAGATAACCGAAGGTAGAGTATTACAGTATAACAAAAGCCCAGTATAAAGATAAAGATTTAAAGTAGGATCAGAAGAAATGTTTTGTTCAAATTTGCCCTACATAGTTCTAGTCCATATATAATACTTTATCATACCTATTCCTATTAACTAATAAAGTAAAAAGAACTGAAATGAGCAAAGAATACCTCTGTCAAGCTTTAATTCAACTTTCATCCCCTAAAATCTGTTAAGAAAAATATGCTAAAGTTTCAATAAAAACAAACCCAGGATCTTAGTTCCTATGTAAAAGAAACAAGGAAAAGGTGGTAGAGGATGAGTGACTATTACAAATTAACAATTCACTTATTTTACATATTAGTATACTTTTCTTCACTTATAGAATGAGAAGATTATTTGCCTAAATCAGAGTGATCTTAGCAATTTCAAATGGCCAAGCATATTGGCACACAGCTGTAATCCCCACTTTTGGGAGGCTGACAGGAGGACTGCTGCAAGTTTGAGGTCAGCCTGAACTGCAAAATGAAACCCACTCTCAAGATAAACAAAAAACTTTTAAAATGTATTCAATGAAGGCTACTGAGATAACTCAGCAGATTAAGTGCCTGCTAGGCAAGTGCAGGGACTGGGGTTCAATGCCTGGCACCACATGCCATGCTGGCCCCATCCCTGGAGGCACACTGAACCAGCCACCGAGACCAGGCATGGTGACATGTCTGTAATTCTAGAGCTTGGGAGGCTGAAAACAGGAGGATCACTACAAGTCCAAGCTGCATTTGAGACTCTGTATCAAATATATTTTTTTTAAAGTATTTATTGTAACTGTGTAATTGAAATATAATAAACACCTCATATACATATACAGACATAGATATAAAAACAGAAGTTAAATAAACATTTCATATAATTAAAATCATAACAAAAGTTTACCTTTTAGGCTGAGAACTAAAAACTTTAAATACGGAACACTCATTCATCTTGGTATGTGAAATACTGGGTTCTTCATTACATCCAGATCCTTCTACTTCTAAGGAAAAGAAATTCACAGGTAACTGGCAAACTACCTTAAACTAATTAATATCCCTCTTACTCTGTTTATCTTTAGTTTTCTGACCATCCTTACTTAATTCAAGTCCAGTATTCCCTCAGTGAAACACATTCTTCCTAAACTAGTATTACCCCATTACAAAGTACCTTCAGCTTTTTATGACTGTCTTTCTATGAACTAGTCAGTCCTTATACTGGTTGACTTCACCTCTGCACCAAGTCAGCTAAGAGAGCACAGAGGACACAGATGTAGTTCATCTATCCATTCTGTAAAGCTATCTATATATTGGATCTTCTGCTTAGATTCAAACTATTTACTCTCATACAACCTTATTTGCTTTATAAAGAAAAGCAAATGTCTGTTTTCTATAAAATTTCAATTTTTCCTACTTTTATACCCTAGCTTGTCTATATATTCTCATAACCGTACTTTCTTTTCCCTCTGATGTTAAGCCATTCAACCATTCTTGTTCCATTTCATCCTACAGATCTACTGCATCCAAAAATGTCTTCCAATCCAGAGTTCTTTCGTACAAACACAAAACAAAACCTGAACCTCAAGTCTGGTCTCTTAAAACAATTATGTCTCTGTCCTGTTCCAAACTTAAATAGTACAGTTATTATTCCCAATTCTTCACCTACTATTCTTACCTGAAACACTTTCTGTCTGGCTCTGCTTTAAACTACCTTCAGAAATTAATTTTGAGAAGACCATTAAATTGCTAGAAATCACAGATATCTTTTCATTTCTCCACTGATTTCAGAATGTGGCTCAAACCTATCTTTCTAGCATTCTCCTGTAATCCATGTACACTGCACTATAAATACCATAAAATACACTTAAGTCTACAAACAAAACATGTTCTCTAATTTTACTTCTCCCATGTCCTTGCAATAAATTGTTTTCTCAACCAAAAGTGCTTTTTCCCACCTTTTCTGGCTGGTTTACTATCATCCAATTTAATGACTTCCTTGATGAAATTCTTGCTGACTACAAATTCTCATGTGGGTATTTAGAAAGAAATCCTACAATTTTTTTGTATTATACCCAGAACTGGATTTATATGAGTAGTCTGCAAAATATAATGCAAATAACAAGTCATATTTAAAATTAAAGCTTACCTTTGCTTAAGCCATCTGCATTTTTACTGGAACTGTTTCTTCCAAGTTTCAGAGGCTCGTGGCGAACATTACATTCCTTATATTCCTAGGTGAGAAAGGACATTTCTTTAATGGTACTACCATCAGTTTTAACGTGTTAAGATATTCAGCCATAAAGGATATACTGAGATATTTCTAGGTAAATGGAGGCACCTTCAGATTATATTCTTAACTGAAATAAATCAAATTCTCATGTATAAATGCCAGACCCAACCCAGGCACAATGGCATGAACTAGAATTTGGTATATAAATACCTGAATTTCATAAGGTACTAATGTTAGAACTGCACCAAAACTCTACACCAAAGGTTAGGGGTCAGAGCTATAAGACATGATTAAAAATAAAGAGCCAAATTCAATCTCACAACTCAATAAAAAGAGAAGTATCTGAATACATAGCATCTTAAGTAAAGAATCAAATACATAAACATATGGGGGAAAACCAAAGCCCACACAAATTAACTGCTAAGGACACTAATTCAGCTGAAATGTATGAATTAATAGCATCAGAAGTAAATAAGCAACAGCAGAAAGTTATAGAGGAACTCAGAGCTGAATTTCTTTCTGAAATAAAGAATGAAATCATAGCACCTGAAATTAAGAATCAAATGCAGACACATATGGAGGAAGCCCAATTAGAAAGAGCTTTGCAGTAAAACAATAACTGCTTCTAAAGAAGACAATAAAAAAAACACAGAGGAGATTAGAAAACTGATGGATTCCTTGGGCGAGCAGCATTATACAGGAAAAAAATAGATTGTATGAAGCAGAGTCAAACAGATACAGACGAATTTAAATTCTCAAACACAAACCTACAAAACTCTTTCGAGTGAAACTGAAGACAGACTTTCAGATCTTGAAAATGCTGGTACAGCTAGTGAAAAGGTAAGAAAAGATCTCTTAAAAATAACCAGGATGCATCACATGCAAGACGATGCCAAGATGAACAATGTGAGACTAATAGGCATCAATGAGAAAGAAGGAGTCAATACAAATGATATAAAAAGAATATGGGCAAAAATAATAGCAGAAAACTTCCCAAATATGAGGAAATAAACTAACATTCAGATAACCGAAGTATACAGAATGCCAAATAACTTCAACCCAACTAAAAACACACCAAGACATAAAATAGTCAAGATCCCAGAAATCCAACAATAAAAGAATATACTGGAAGCTGCTAGAAAAAAGAGGCAGATCACATTCAAAGGAAAACCCATCAGAATTACGGCTGACTTCTCTTCACAAACCATTAAGGCAAGGAGAGCATGAAGCAGAGCACGTCAAGTCCTCTATGAAAATAAATTCCAGCCAAAACTACTATACCCTGCAAAATTCTCTTTCAAGTTTGATGGAGAAGTGAAATACTTCCATGACAAAGAACTAAAGAATTTCACGATGACAAAGCCATCCCTATACAGGCTACTGAAAGATGTTCTAGAGAAGGACCACAATGACCAGAACTCCATAAATGAGAACGGAAGGAACCCACTAAATAGGGCAAACAATTAAACACAGGACAAAAAGGAGTAAACAACAGCATGTAAATAACATGTCAATCATAGGTCCACACATTTCAATTATAACCATCAATGTAAACGGACTCAATTTTCCAATTAAGAGAAATAAACTGGCACAGTGGATTACAAAACAAAATCCAACAATACGCTGTATACAAGACACACACTTAACACGAAAGGACATTCATAGGCTCAAAGGCAAAGGATGGTAAACAATATTACATGCCCCAGCACCTCAGAGAAAAGCAGGAGTAGCAATTCTGTTCTCAGACAGTCTCGATGTCAAACCAAGAATGATCAAACGAAATAAAGAAGGCCACTATATACTGGTTAGGGGAAGAATTCAACAGGAAGAAATAACACTCATAAATACCTATGCACCAAACACAGGAGCATCCAATATAAGACAAATCCTGATGGACGTGAAAAATTTAATATCCAATACCACAGTCTTAACAGGAGACCTAAATACCCCCTTATCCCAGAAAGACAGGTCAATCAGACAAAAAATTGGCCAAGAAGTAATAGAACTGAACCACAGCCTGGAACAAATGGACTTGGTGGACATATAACATTCTACCCAACCACAGCTGAATACATTTTTTTCAGCTGCACATGGGTCATTCTCTACAGTACACACTGGTCCATAAGTCATGCTTAACTATATGCAAGAAAACAGAAATTATCCCATACATATTATCTGACCACAGTGCAATGAAACTGGAAATAAATGACAAAAGAAACCAGAAAAAAATACCTAAATACATGGAAATTAAACAACATGCTACTCCGCAATCAATGGGTTACAGATGAAATTAAACAAGAAATTCAACAATATCTACAATTCAATGAAAATTCAACCAGAACTTAATCGGAATTTATGGGATGCGATGACAGCAGTTCTAAGAAGGAAACTCATAGCTATGAACTCACACACTAGGAAAACAGAATGGGAACAAATAAATACACTAATGGGGCACCTCCAACATCTAGAAAAGGGAAAGCAAACCAAACCCAGAGCCCAAAGACAGGAAAAAATCATAAATAAAATCAATAAGCCACTAGCTAACCTCATCAAAAAGAGGAAAGGAAAAATTCAAATAAGGAATGAAAAGGGTGCAATTACCAAAGACCCAGTGGAAATTCAGAAGATTGTCAATAGCTACTTTGAGAATCTTTATGCTCACAGAAGACTCAGATGAAATGGACAGATTCCTAGAAAGGTACAAATTACCAAAACTGAATCAAGAAGATAGAACAACTCTCTATAACCCAATAACAGCCAACAAGATACAAAACATAATAAAAAGCCTGCCAACAAACAAAAATAAGGTCCTGATGGATTCACAGCTGAATTCTACAAGAAATTTATAGAAGACATAATTGCCACACTCCTCAAACTCTTCAATGAGATTGAAAAGGAAGCAGTCCTCCCAAAATCATTTCTGGAGACACATGTTATACTGATTCCAGAACAAGGGAAAGACACAACTAAAAAAGAGAACTACAAGCCAATCTCACTCATGAACATAGATGCTAAAATCCTAGCAAATATAATATAGCAAATCATCAAAAAGATCATATACCATGATCAGGTAGGATTCATCCAGGGATGCAAGGATGGTTCAATATTCGAAAATCTATAAATGAAATACACTATATCAATAGAGTGAAAACTAAAAACCACATGATCCTCTCAATTGATGCAGAAAAAGCTTTTGACAAAGTCCAACACTCATTCATCTTCAAAATCCTACAGAAAATTGGAACAGAAGGCCTCTACTTCAATCTGATAAAAACCATCTATGATAACCCAACAACTAATATAATTCTAAATGGAGAAAAGTTAAAATCTTTTACTCCGGTACAAGGCAAGGATGTCCTCTATCACCCTTCCTATTCAATACAGTTTTGGAATAATTAGCTACAGCCATTAAACAAGAGGAAGAAATAAAAGGAATAAGACTAGGTAAAGAAAAAGTTAAATTATCACTATTTGGAGATGACATGATACTTTACTTGGAAGAACCAAAAAACTCCACCAAGCTACTAGAATTGATACAGAAATTCAGCAGCGTAACAGGATACAAAGTCAATACTCAAAAGTCAATAGCATTCCTCTATACAGATAACAAGCACATTGAGAGGGAAATTATAGAAATACCTTTTACAATAGCACCATGGAAAATGAAATACCTGGAATTCATCTATCTGAAGAAATTAAACATCTTTTCATAGAAAATTATAGTACTCTAAAAAATAGAGATCGTAGAGGATTTCAGAAAATAGAAGGATATACCCTGCTCCTGGATAGGAAGAACTAATATCATGAAGATGGCCATACTCCCAAAATTACTGTACAGATTCAATGCAATCTCTATCAAACTACCAACAAAATACCTCCCTGACTAAAGAAATCCTTCCTACAATTTATTTGGAACCAAAAAAGACCTAGAATAGCAAAGGCAATCCTGGCCAAAAAAGGCAAGGCAGGAGGCATTACAATTCCTGACTTGAGATTATACTACAAAGCTACTATGATAAAATCAGCATGGTATTGGCAACAAAATAGACGGAGGACCAATGGAATAGACTAGAAGATGCAGAGGCCTCTACGAACACAGTCAATCACTTGATCTTTGACAAAGGGGCCAAACACGCTTACTGGAAGAAAGATAGCCTCTTTAAAAAGGGTGCTGGAAAAACTGGCTTTCCACATGTCGAAAACTAAAACTTGACCCAGGTCTATCACCATACACTAAGCTAACGTCAAAATGGATTAAAGATCTTAACATTAACACAGAAACAATCTCCTAGAAGAGAAAGTAGAAGGTACTCTTGAAGACATAGGGGTAGGCAAAGTTCATGAACAAACATATATTTGCACAGGAAACACTTAAAAGAATTAACAAATGGGACCTCTTATTGAGAAGTTTTTGCACATAAAAAGAAATTACCAACAAAATGAAAACCCGTTAATTTTTTTAAAATCCTAACTAATAAGCAATCAGACAAAGGTCTTCTCTCTATAATTTATAAAGAACTAAAAAATATTAGGGCCCCTAAATTTAAAGACCCAATTCACAAATAGGCATCCAAGATGAACACACACTTCTCAGAGGATGAAATTAAAGAAGTAAATATATGAAAAAATGCTCGACATCACTAGTCATCTGTGAAATGCAAATTAAAACAATACTGAGATACCATCTCACTCCAGAAAGAATGGCTATCATAAAGAAATCAACCAAAAACAAATGTTGGAAAGGTTGTGGGGAAAAGGGAACCCTTTTCCAGTGCTGGTGGGAATGTAGACTGGTGCAACCACTATGGAAATCAGTGTGGAGACTCCTTAAAAAACTAGGAGTGGAAATCCCATTCAAGCCAGCTATCCCCCATTGGGAATTATCCCGGAGGAACTAAAAATGTCATATCATAGGGATATATGTGTTCCTATGTTTATAGCAGCACAATTTTTGATAGCCAAATCTTGAAATAACCAAGATGCTCATCACATGAGGAATGGTTGGAAAAGTTGTGGTATTTTTATACAATGGAGTATTATTTAGCTATAAAGAATGATAAATTTGAAGCCTTCATAGTTAAGTGGATGTCACTTGAAGATACAAGCAAATTAAACGAGACCTACATGTGCAAATATCATAGTCTCCCTAGTATAACTCAAAAAGAAGAATTGCAAATAGAAATGTGTAATACAATTAAAAGGAAAGCAGGAACTTGAGGACTGGACAAAGAGGAGAGGGCAAGGAGAAACACTGAAAAACATGACGGGAAAAACCATTCATTATACACACTAGATGGGTAAGACAACGATCCCAAGAAACATCAGGAGATTTCTGAAATTAGCAGTTAAGTGGATTTTCACCCCAAGTAACTACATATGCTGATACCTGTGAACCAAGCAATTGCACTGAATTTAACGAAGTGTAATAGAAGGGTCACACTTCAAATGTGTGTCATTCCTGTCTTCTAAATATGTACTTCTTCTCATGACATACCAGCTATTACTATACTGTGCTTTTTTAAAGGGTAGTAAATGAAAAATAAAACAAAAAAATGTCACAAGACAGTCCTACTACAATGCTACTATATTGTATATGGATGGATTTCTAAATATCTATGTAAATATATGTAAATATTAATTCCTACTTTTTTTAAAAAAGTTTTTTCTTCTTCATATTCTGTACAGACTTAGAAGTTTAGTACCTCAATACTTGACGAAAAATACATGTTCCATCAAGTAATGAAGGCAATAATAAGCTTCTCTTCTAGAGGTTTAACAACCTAAGTTTGCAGATCAAAAATTGGAGGAAAAGAAAGGCTGTAAGGTCAGCCAACATTTTGGCCCTAGCTTTTCGACATCAGTGAAGACTCAGGACATAGGAGAACTTGTAACGTAACATCATAGAACTCAGTTGTGCCCTAAATTTTCTGATCAAGGAGATAATGGGGCCACAGAGGTATGCGATTGATGATGTATAGTGTGCCTAAGGAGAGTCACATGGAGAAAAAACTTTCTCTCAGGCTTCCACAGAGAGCAAACTGGTCAAGCAATGGCCTTGACTCATCCACAAGGCTAACACTGACAAGGGATCTACAAAGTGCAGTATAGGGTTACAGGATAAATGCTGATGGTACCTGACTGACCTTAATTGATACAAAAGTTACATTTCTTGTTATATACGTCTTTCTTTAACTCCGTCTTAACCATCCAGCAGAAAAGTATGAAAATGGAGGTATATAAAGTAAAGTCATATTAATATAGTGAGCTGTGAAGCCGGGCGTGGTGGCA
>PVKA01029470.1:0-28272 GCA_004027165.1 Ctenomys sociabilis
CTGGACTGTGTTGGATTGTGGTGTCGAGTTCAAGCACCTAAGGTAGTTGAATGTCAATGGAGTGCCCACTTTTGACAGGTGTAGACAAAGGAAGGGTTGTAGAAAGAAAAAATCATCCTGTGTGTGTATAGACAGTACAGTTGGGATAGATAACGCTGTGCTTCTACATAATTCTATGAGAGGCAAGATCTGCACTAATCGTGGTTGGACAGGATATTATGTCGGCTTTTAGTGCTATGGTCATCCACTAGGTAAATAATTATTGAATCTTTGATATAATTCAGCTATAAAAAAACCTGTAAATATAATATCATGTATGCACCTTGTACAATACCAAAACGTTATGAAAACAGCTTGCAATGTATTAATTCATTGACTCTGTATGGTTAAGGTGTTTTGAAACTGTCTGATTGACATTTGTATTTAATAAAATAAAAATAAATGAAAATAAATTTAAAAAAATAAAAATAAAAAATAAAAGAAATGAAGGAGAGGAACAAAACGGGGAGGGGAGGGAAAGGATGGGAGAGAGGGCGTGAGGAGGGAGCACGGCAGGACCCTCCATCTGATCACAGTCTCTTGCCTCGTGCCCAGTTTCCGACTACTTTAGTTTGACGAAATGGACCTGGTCCATTTTTCCTTTGAAGGGAAAGAACAGGCTTGATTAGACCTCAGCTCTAGGGAATGATGGGGTTTTTATGTTAAGTGCCATTGCACACGTATTATGATTAAGTGTTTGCTAAAAGTGTGCATTTTTGAAACTGAAAGTTTAAGATATAGAACAAAAATATGTCTTTTTAAAATAAACTACTCAGCTGAAAAAAAAAGAACTTAAGAGGCAGCCCAAGTGACTCTGGTGAGCTGCGTGATCTGAGGTCTACAATGTGCAATGGAGCTTTCCCGGCACCTGCTCCAACCATTTATGAATTTTGGAGAACTCTGGATGGCCCATGGGTCTCTGAGGAGCTGCAGTCCTTGGCCCACAGTGCATAGGAGTGAATTTTGTGCTGGTACTGGTCCAACATTTTAAGACCTTAGGATTCTGGGAACCCCATGGGATTTTGGTGAATGTGGCCCACACCCACCACCTACACTGAATCTCTGTTGAGTATCAGCCTATCACCCCCACTAGTAGAGACAGAGCATTACTGAGTCCTACATTGCTCCTTACTGTAGTGTAAACCTTACTGACTGGCACCCTACTACTCTCCAACCATTGCTATGTCTAGGTGATTATTGAGAGCTTAAAAAGTGCCAAAATTCAGGAACAAAAGGCAATGTCAATCCTCCAGCCCACCCAAGACAAAACCAGGAGACAAAGACATACAAGAACTTGAAAATCACACATCTCAAATTTCTGAAATGATAGCAACTGAAGTAAAGAAACATTTCCATCAGGCTACGGAAGAAATAAGATCAGAAATAATCTCTCAGGTCAGAAAACAAATAACAAAAATTGTGAAAGAATTGCTCAGCACAGCTAAAGAAGACACAGATAGAAAAAAGAGTGGACTATAAAAATGATATGAATACTGAATAAACAATACAGAAATACCTAGAATGCATGAAACAAAATCAAACAGATTTCCAGGAAATTAAGAATTATATTGAAAGCTAGTAAAACCACTTGAATTAAACTGATGATAGCCTCTCAGAAGTTGAAGACAGTAATGCAGTTATAAACATGAAATAAAAATTCTCTTAAAACTAACAAGGAACCAGGAAATAACAATTCAGCAGCTACAAGATGAAGCAAAGAAAAATAATATAAGAATAATAAGGGTCAATGAAACAGCAGGAAACACCACAAATGGCATAAAATGACTATTTGCAGAAATACTACCAAAAACTTTTCCAAAAGTGAGAAAAGAATCTGATATACACTTATGTGAGGCATATAGAATTCCAAACAGCCACAGTCAAAATAAAGCTACACCTACATGCATCAAGATCTCAGAAATAAAGAAAAAGATTAGAATTAGAAAATCTGCCAGAAAGAAAAACACAGATCACCTACAATGGAAAGCCCGTATGAACAACAGAAGATTTCTCATTACAAGCCAAATTAAAAAGAGCTTGTTGTGAAGCATTTCAGGTCCTGAAAGAAAATAACTTCCAACCCATACTGGTGTACTCTGAAAAATTCAGTAATGAAATAAGATCCTTTCATGACAAAGAGCAACTGAAGAAATCATGAACACCAAAACCAATCCTACAAAACGTAGTGACAGATATTCTAGACAGAGATAGAAGTGATAACAAATTCAAGAAAAACAGAAAGGAACCACCAAACAGAGAAAGGAATTGAAAAGATAGAAAATGTATGAAACCCATAGCAGGAAAATAACATGACAGTTATCAGGCAATACGTACTAGTTATAACCATCAACACAAATGACCTCAATTCACCGGTCAAAAGTAACAGACTAGCAGAGTGGATTAATAAACAAAATCCAACAATATGCCGCATATAAGAAACATATTTAACTCAAAAGGAAATTCACAGAGTAAAAGTCAAGCAATGGAAAACAAACCTCCATACTGCAATAAATCAGAAAAAAAGCAAGGAAAGTTATCCCGGTTGCTGACAATACCAACTTCAAACAAAAATACTTGTTAAGGGAAAACTGCAGGAATGAGAAATAAAAACTGTAAATATATATCTACCCAATGAAGGCACACCCACTTAAATAAAACAAATCTTAATAGACATGAAAAATGAAATGTGTAACAACACAATTGTAATGGAGATTTTAACATGCCACTGTCACAAAGAGATAGACAAACTGGGCAAAAAATCAGCAAAGAAATAACAGAACTAAAGCAAACTTGTAAAGAAAATTAACTTAGTACACCTTTGCAGAATGTTTCACCCAGCAACAACAGAATGCACACTCTTCTCAGAGGCACATGGGACATTCTCCAAAACAGACCATAGACTAGCACAAGGAATATGCTTCAGTAAATGCAAAGTAATTGAAATTATCCCATGTATACTAATGACCATAATACAATGAAACTATAAATTATTGAGAAAAGAAATTACAAAAACACTACAAATGCATGAAAATTATATAACAACCTCTTAAACAACCAGTGAGTCACAGATGAAATTAAAGAGGTCAGAAGCCAGAGGATGAAGCCAGCACAGACTCAGGGAGGATTTCATGAGTTGCAAAGGCGGTGGCAGTGGCTCCAGAGGAAGAGATAATAATAAAACCTGGCTCTTCCAGTGGTGATAAGATTGCAATGGCTCCAAACAGCAAGATCATTTTTGAACCTCTTAACATGGACAATGCTTCACCTGCTACCCTCTCAAGAAATGGAATGGTTTTCGTGAGTTCTTCCATCCTTGATTGGAGTCCTATTTTTTCTTGAAGAATAAAAAAGGAAAGCTGATCCTCTCTGCAGCTGATGGCATAATTGCCTTTTGATGGTAATGCTCCTGGAAGAACCTTGAATGCCCAGGGACTTTCCAACCCTGCTTCTCATAATCTTCAGTCCTCTTCTGACCACTTTAAAACTCGGATTGCCAGGTAGCTGCCTGTCCTCTGTGAGTCAGTAATCCTGCCAGACTGGGTCTGAAGGACTGAATGAGTAACACTTTAATTTGATCAGTTTTTGATTCATGAAATTTCATTTATTTATTTGGTTGCTCTTCACTTACTTTGTTAGGTAGATAGTTTGTTAGTACTGGGGGTTGAACTCAGGGTATTGCACTTGCCATACCGGCACTTAAGCCACTGAGCTAGCTCTCCATCCCAGATTCATGCTATTAAAAAAATTCTTTCACATAAAATTTGTGAGCAATTATCTTAGCATAAAACCTGAAGACAACTTTTCAAAGTTTTATGTAAGGAATTCCCATGACATTCAATAGTTGTAGTATTCTTTTTAAGTTTGAGCTTAAAAGTAATAATAGAGATGAAGTCCCTTCAGTGAAGTATATCATTGTATTTTAGTCAATATCTAATGGAGTATAGCGATTAGAACTAGATTATCATTAAATGTCTTGTATACTTACCTATTTTACCAAATTAATACTGTAATTAAGGTAAGGTATTTATTATATTATACATGTGGCAAAGCTTTTAACTTAGTTGCTCAAATGTGTGTTTCTGCCATGGTTAATGATATTGTAAAATAGTTTTAATGAGTTAAAAAACAATGAATAAGCACTTTCATAGCCATTTCAGACATCCATTCAGTATAATCAATCAGCAATTTATATAAAAATTACAAAGTGAGATTTACTTTCACTAAATGGATGTATGTATCTACATAGGTCCATGTATTCATCTGTGTACATGTCAACACTGCTTTCTATGGTTTACTATTATTCATTGTGTACATGTATAAAGCACATACACACTTAGATGAAACAGGTACACAAAAAAAAAAAAAAAAAAAAAAAAAAAAAAAAAAAAAAATATATATATATATATATATATATATATATATATATATATATTGAGCTTAATGAGAAGCTTGTGAGATTAGACATTATGAAGTGATTAATCAATTTAGGGATGTTACTTTACATTTTTTTTTCAGTAACCACTGATTGGACTCAGGACCTTGTGCTTGCCAGGCAAATGCTTATTACACTCAGCTATCTCCCCAGCCCTGTTACTTTATACTATTCTGTCTCTTTATGTACACTACATTATTGAAAGCCTACATATTGGGGCCGGTAAGATAGCTTAGTGGTCTAAAGCAACTGCATAGGCAAGCTTAGGCAGGTACAGGGGACTGCAGTTCGATCCACAGTACCACATGCTGCCCTAGCCTGACCCTCATGGTTGGCTGACCTGGTCAAAAATTTTAAAAAAAATTGGAAACCTAAATATTTAGAAGCACAATTAAAAAGACTTCCTCATATTTGCTAATATTATCACTTGAAAACTTTTCTTTAATTTTTATTTTTTTAATTCATTGTAATGAAAGAAAAAACAAAATAGCAATGAAATAATTTCAAGTCAGTTTAGTGGGATAGTTACAATAATTAATATATAGCATATTGTTTTCTTCACAGTAGGTATTCAAAGGACAAGATGCAGACATGATATCTTTGTCTAAGCAATATTAGTACAAATCTTTCTTCTCAATGAACTAAGAGAGTAGCTGTACATCTACTGTAAATGATTCTTTATTTATACTTTTGCAAATCTAGCAACCCATGACACTAGGCTACCTAGATACTAATAGCTGACCTTAACCAGATAGAATGTTTCTTTCAAGACCACTGCGAAAATTTTAATCAAGTGAATTTTAATGGTATATGTACTGAGTTCTCCAGTTTTAGTGATTTTTATCTTATTGAGGGTTACTAGGGTGGAGGCTTCATGAAATTTGTGCACCATTTGCTCTTTAAACATAGAAGTTACTTTACTGATGAGAAGATGTGACTGTTATCTGCCTACGTCAGTAACCAGGATGTACTGGAGCACGTATACTCAAGAACATGTGTCATCTGATACCACTCCTGAATTAGGCTCCATGCAGATGTCAAACATTGACAATGTGAGGACTGACTTTCTAATTTAAACCATTGCTAACCAGGGCAAGGTATGGCTTTTAAACTTCTATTGAAATAACATACTTTAAAATGTCTCTTCTAAACATGAAGTACCTGCAGATTTTTGAGTCAGATTCTGTTGCCACTGAGAATAAATGAGGCTGGGGAGATGGCTCAGTGGAATAAGCATTTCCCTGGCAAGTACAAGGGCCTGAGTTCAATCCCCAGTTCCACCAAAAAAAATAAAAAAGAAGGAGAGAGAGAATAAATGAAAATATGTCAGAAGTATAAAAAAGAAGAAATTAAACAATATTTATAATCAAATGAAAATTCATATGCAACTTACCAGAACCTGTGGGATGTAATGAAAGCTGTCTTAGGAAGAAAATTTACAGCAATAGATTCACATATTAGGAAAATTAAGCAAGCCCAAATAAATGATCTTATGCAGCACCTCAAGTTTCTAGAAAAAGAAAAGTCCAAAGAATGATAAATCAAAGAGTTGATTCTCTGAAAGAATAAATAAAATTGATAAACCCATAGCCAATCTAATTTTAAAACTGAAAGAAAAAAAAAAAATCACACAGTAAGGAATGAAAAGGGCAAAATCACTACAAACCCTAGAGAAATTCAGAAGATCATCAGCTCCTACTTTAAAAATCTTTACTGTCACATAGTGTGGAAAACAGAGGAAATGGACAGTTCCTAGATACATATAAATTACTAAGGCTGAGGCAAGAAGATATACAAACTGAATTACCCAATAATGGGGAATACAATTGAAAATATAAAAAACAAAAGCTAACAACAAAGAGAAGCCCATGTCCCTGTGGATATGCAGCAGAATTCTACAAGAAATTTAGAAAACATTTAATGACAACTTTTCTCAAATTCTCCAATGCAGTTCTCTCAAACAGATTACTGGAGACAAGTATTACAATGATACAAAAACCAGAGAAAGATCTAACTAAAAAAAGAACTACAGGAAATCTCTTTAATGAATATAAGATGCAAAAATCCTCAATAAAATACTAGCAAACACTGCAGCAAATCATGAAGGAAAATATGCATCACAACTAAGTGGAGTTCATCTCAGGAATGCGGGGATTGTGCAAGATGTGAAAATCCATAAATGTAACACACCACATCAATACAGCCTTGAACAAAAACCACATGATCATCTCAGCAGATTCAGAAATAGCTTTTGACAAATTCCAACATTAATTTATGATAAAAACCCTGCAGAAAATTGGAATGGTACTCTGAGAAAAGAGATTTAAGAGGATTTCAGAAAGTGGAAAGATATTCCAGGCTCCTGGACAGGAAGACTCAACATCGTAAAAATGGCCAAACTCCAAAAATTGTTATATAGAGTGAATGCAATTCCAATTAAAATACCATTAGTATACCTCACAGAGCTATAAAACAATTTCCACAAATTCATTTGGAACCAGAGGAGACCCTGAATATCAAAAGCAATCCTGGGAAAGAAAAGAAAGGCAGGAGGTATAACAATGCCTGACCTGAAATTATACTATAAGGCCACTCTGATCAAATCAACATAGTACCGACATACATAGAGACATAAGGGTCAGTGGGATAGCTTAGAAGATTCAAACACATTTACAGAAATTTTCAGTCACCTCATCTTTAATAAAAGGGCCAAACATGTTCCCTGGATGAAAGATAGTTACTTTAATAAATGGTGCAGGAAAAAACTGATGCTCCACATGTTGAAGGCTAAAATTAGACCCATGTCTGTCACTATATACTAAACTATGGTTAAATGGGTCAAGGATTTAAGCATTAAAATGGAACCTTAAATCTTCTATGCAGAAATGGGCTGGGATATGTAGCTCACAAGAACAGTGCCTGCCCAGAAAGCTCAAGGATCTGAGTTTGATTTTCAGTTCCAAAAAATTTAGAATGGCTATGTCTTGAAAACAACCAAAATGCCCATCAACCAAGGAATGGATACAAAGTTATGCCAGCCAGGGAGATAGCTCAGTAGAATAGACATTTCCCTGGCAAGCGCAAGGGCCTGAGTTCAATCCCCGGTTCAGCCGAAAAAAAAAAAAAAAAAAAAAAAAAAAAGATATAAAGTTATGGTTTATCTTATCCAACAGAGTACTACTCAGCTGTAAAGAAGAAAAACTTGAGCCATTTCTCAGTAAGTGGACGTACCCTGAGATCACCCTCTAAAATGAGATAAATCTCACACACATGTAAATATTGCACTATTTCTGTGAGAAACTTTAAATGTAAATAAGGACCAACTTGCATAACATGTTGATAGCATCAAACAAAGGACATTTATCCTATTGTTGTACAGCAGGAGGAAACAGAAAGGAAGGGAAGGCAAAGGTGAACTAGGGAGGAGACAGGTGAAAAGGAAGGAAGGGGAAAGAGAAAAGCAATGAAAGAATGATGAAGTGGAAACAAAGCTTTGCAAAAACAAGGAGGAGAGAGGCTGCAGGGAGTGGAAAGGACTGGAAAAGAAAGACGACTCAAGATCCATCACACAAATGCACTGATTTCCTGTGATGAATATGATCATTATGTGTATCTAAACTGTACCATAAGCTTAACTAAAATAATAACAATAATAATAATAATTTGCTAACACATAGCAAGACTTTAAATATATTCATATTTTATTCAGTAACTCAGATTTAAAATAATCCATATCTCTTTTCTAAAAAACTAGAAAAATCCACAAATATGTTCATTACTCAAATATATTTATTTATATCTATCTATATACATATAATACATATATATAAGTATATATAGAGAGAGAGAGAGAGAAATTGAAGGAACTTTATTAAAGTGCTAAGTTCACAAGATAAATAAAGAAATGGGGGAATATTATGTGTGCATTCAAAATAGCATGAAAAAATTTAAGGTAAGGATGCAACAAATAAACAACTACATGGTGTGAATAATTGCATTTTATATTAGAGATGACTATTCAAAAGAACTGCCCATGTAAAAATGAATCCAAATGTGATGTACTTATATATTATACTACATAATATACATATCTTCAGTCATAATAGTATATTTTTATCATGTTTGTGTGCTTTTAGCATTATGTTTCATTTTTTAATGCATTGAACAATGACAACACCGGGTCAAATCTCGACTGGGCTGGCCTTCTCTGCAGTGTTTCATCTAACACAAAACTCTTTGAAGTGGTTTTAGTTTTTGGACTGTTTTACATCACCAGAACACCCGCTGTTAGGAGGACATTTGAAGGATAGTCTTAAAAGTCACAAAATATTTTAAATTATAAAATTTGGGCACCATGAAAAGCCCAATAGTTCCCCAAAAAATCACCCATAGAGACTGTAATCCATTTAAGTACACGGTGTTTTACACAAGAAACGGCCGGGAACGCCTGGATCCAACCAATACCAATAAGCTGCGTCTCCTACTGCCTGCCTTCAGGAGGATAAATGTCCTTTGTTTGATGCTATCAAAGTTATATAGTTTGTTATGGAAGTAATAAAAAAAATGTACTTCTCTGTGAGGTTTTGTGAGATAGGAGGAAATGGAAAGGAAATACTAAACTTCCTTTATTGAAGGCTGAATTAAGCAGACGCAGGGGCTGGGGGTTCAATCCCCGGGCCTGCCATGCTGCCCCACCCCCGGTGAATGCTGAGAGAGTGACTGAGACTGGGCGTGGTGGCACACACCTGTAATCCCAGTTCATGGGAGGATCACTACGAGACGGATCAGTAGTGAGACCCTGAACACCCCATGTAGCACTCCCTAAAATATAAACAAACAAATATATGCCTTTATGAAGTTGCACTGATTCGTGAGACTCAAAACGGAAAATGCCACCAAAAGTTTGTACAGCAAAGGACTATCAAATAAATACAACTTCACCCGTTCAATTACCTTGATCAGGGCATTTTGACATTCTTTATAATGCCTCAAAAAAGTTACTAGTAGTTTAGCATTAAGGCATGAAACTTCTCAACATATCTAATGACAAAATTTTCCCATACAAGTAATATAGCGAATGCTTTTTCTTTTTCTTTCTTTTTTTTTTTTTTTTTTTTTTCAGAACCCGGTATTGGGGATTGAACGCAGTCCCTTGCACTTGCCAGGGAAGTGCTTACTCCACTGAGCCATCCCCCCAGCCCCTAGTGAATTATTTTGAACATGATGATGTTTATTCTTTAGAAAATTTAATTTATATGTATATATATCCCTGAAAGATTGTAAGCTCATAAGTAAATCTAAGTTTAAAAATCATAAATATGGTTTTTTATCCTTGTATATTCTTTCAAAGATCCAAATTATTTCATTTGTAGAGTTATTTCCCTCACAAAAACTCCAGTAAGGTACACCTGATAATTAAATTTTAAAACTTTTCTATTATGCATTTTTATTACTTTTTTTTTTAAAGAATAGGTCTGGAGAGATAGCTCAGCCCCGTAAGAACCTCCCAGGCAAATGCCAGGCCTTGAGTTCAATCCCCAGTACCAAAAAAATAATACAATAAAATACAAACCATAAAGAAAATAGAAAGATGACTTTGTGTCAGTTTCCTCTAGCTGAAGGAAGAAGAGGAAAAATGTGGCAAGAAGTGAAAGAAAGGACCGAGACTGGAAGTAGGGAGAAAAAATAATTTTCTGAAGCAAGATGCACATTTGGCTTTTTACACTCATGAGCACATTTTCAAGACTGTACTGAGCACTCAGGCTACTGTCTCCTTTCCTGGTTCTTCACTCCTGTGGAAGCTTCAGCCTGCTTCTACTTTATTATTTTCCTAACATAATCATACAAAGATCATCACATACCTCTCAATTGAGAAATATAGTGGGTAGTTTCTAAATGAATCTTTCCCTGTCCCTTTTTGGTGTTCAAATACTTCATCTTCAAATGTCCATCCTTTGCTTCTCTAACAAAACTGGTCTGTCTTTCTGTCTGTCTGTCTGTCTGTCTGTCTCTCTCTCTCTCTCTCTCTCTCTCTCTCTCTCTCTCTCTCTCTCTCTCCATCCTCCCTTCTTGCCTCTCTCCCTCCCTCTTTTCTCTCTCACTGCATAGATCAGATTTGTAGTGATTCTCCTGTTTTCAGCCTCCCAAGTGCTGGGATTATAGATGCAAGCTACTACGCAGAGTCTCAATCACAGTCTCAGTGCACCCTCTGGGGGGGGGGGGCAACAAGTCATGCAGAGGATCGAACCCCAGCCTCTGCACTCTCCCTAAGCAAGTGCTTTAGTCCATTGGGTTATCTGGCTGGCCTTCAATAAGTCTATTTTATAATTTTATTTATCACCCATACTAGGATTAAAAAAAAAAAACTATATGAGATTTTTACTATCTTACATGTTTTATTCAGTAAATAATTTAAGAATATAAATACAACAATCTCACAAACATAATGCTGAGTGAAAACACTCTATAGATCCATAACACATGAAATTCTAAAATAGGCAATATTCATCCATGGTTTCCAAAATGGTGCTTATCCTCTAAAGGCCATGAGATTCGAAGGGTTTGCAGCAAGGGTTTCTTGGTTGTTCATAATATTCTTAAAGAATGAGATGTGTTTGCATGGCTGTGTTTACTCCATTAACAGTCAAATTGTACGTCATGCAATTTGTGAGTGTTTTCTCTACGTGTATTATTGTATTCCACTGAAAGATCTCAACAATAAATTCAAGAACTCTTGTTTTCTTTTAAAGAGACAAAAAAACCAAGAGAAATCATACAGAAGTTCAAAAACAAGATAGCAATTCAACAATGGTAGCTTCAGTACTATATTTCTACATGGATCACTTTTTTTTGTTCAAATATATTTAGATCATATCAAACATGTTTGCATCTCCTCACAAAAAGATAAAAATCAGTTTAAGGGTAAGCTTTCACAGCAGAGATTTTGGTTGTTGTTTCAAATCAAACTATTCCATGTTACTTTTGTTTTGAAGAAACTACCAATGTCCATGTTTTTGTATACAGCACAGAAGCAAAGTTTCACTCTTAGAAGTGTTTCACTCGGTTCCATTATCTAAATTAATGCTGACACACAAGTAATGGAAAACATCTCTCAGTCCCAAATTGAGTCTGTATAACCAGAGAAATCAGAAATCAGAGACCAAGCAAAACACAATGGAAATGAATGGACATCTAGTCAGAAAATCGAACATCCAAGTTTTGATTTGATCCCTTAATTCTCAGCATAAAGTTAGGAACCTCACATTTTCAACATCAGGGTTCTTAGTTGCAACAGAGTACTTACTCTTAAAAAAGACATAACTTGAAGTATAAAAATATTCTTTAAAATAAAAACATAATGCCTCAAATTTACAGTTAATCACTTAAATTGATAATTCCACTGTAAAATTAAATATTTTTCATGACAACTATTGAGAGCATATTTGTGTAACTTACTTTTATAATGCATTATTTGTATACATCTAAGATTTCTTATAACTCTCCCCACTCACATAGATCTCTGTAAATGCTACTTATTCATCCTGACATATTTGAGAAAAGATGTTAAGAATGTTAAAGTAATAAGCAGTTTCCACTCAAATCCATAAAATACTTTCCTGCAACTAGACATTCTAGGGGAAAATCCTAATTTTTAATGAAACTTGGGTGAATGGAATTCTCATCATCCTTGTGTATCTTCCAGATGCTCCTTTGATAATATTAACTACCTTTCCCACCATGTGGCAGTGGCCCACTGACCCATACGATACATGGTGTGACTGCACATGTGAAAGTGGAAATCAAAGCTAGAGAGTGTTGGGTTGTCAAATTTCAGATACATCGCTACACACTCAGTGTTTTTGTTAGCCTTAGTAAGTAAATTCACATGTTTCTTTTTTCTTTAGTTTCTCACCCAATTGACTTTCACTTCAATTTTAAAGGAATTTGAATTTCCTGCGTAATAAGAATCTAAAGTCCCCACATAATTTCTGCAGTATTTCTAACAGTGCTGATGATAATTGAAATATTTCAGAGCTTTTAAGCTCTATGTGACAATTAAGACAATGTTTTACCCTGAACATTAAAATTTCAAGAAGTAAAATAATCAATGAGCGAGTGCCCCACTAAGCTAGAACTTCTTAAATGCTTTGTTCACTTCTATTATCCCCAGCACTCAGTAAAATGCCCAGCATATATGGGCTCCACAATTATTCATTGAAAGAACAAATGAATGATAAGGACACAATCTTTATAATACAGAAAACAATTTATATTACTGAACCTTAATTTAGCCAACCAAGATAACTCTGGAAAGACTAAGATATTATAAATCTTTCTTTTCAGTACTTTTCTTTCTTAGCTTTCCACCAATAATTTATAATACTTACAATTGAAAGAATTTTCAATCAATTGCTCTAGTTACTCCCTTCTTCTTATCACTTAGGTTTTCAGCCCTAAACTCAGTTCTATAGCTTGGTATAGTTGGAAGAATATATTAGGAAATTTTTTTCTTATTCCAAACATTATATTTGTAATGGTTAAAAATTAATCTTGAATATAGAAGTTTTGCTATTATTGTTAAAAGCATTTTATGTTGACACTGTAGACAACTATGCAACTTTGATCAATTAAAAAAAAAAAAATACGCCAGTGCCTTTATTGGAACACAACTAGTAGGTTATATTCCTAGCTCTATCATTTTTTGAAATCCTTATCCCTATCTGTTGATATGTCTTTAAATTATTAGTGGTTTAAAAATCTGACATACAGATTTAATGCCACATCAATAAAAATACCAATAGTACTGATTACAGAAATAGTGAATGCAATCCTAATATTCACATGGAAACAGAAGAGAGCCATTGCCTTGCCAGCCCCACCCCCAGGATATGCTGAGATGGCAATAGAGACTGGTGTGCTGGAGCGCACCTGTAATCCCAGCTCTTGGGAGACTGTAAACAGATGGACCACTATGAGCTCGACCTAACAGTGAGACCCTGCACACCCTGTAGACTCTTCCCTAAAAATACAGAAGAAGAGAGCTAGAATTAAATGAAGCAATCATGAACAAAAAGAATGAATCACAAGGCATCACAGCCCCAGACTACAGATATAAGCTTCAGTCAAAAAAGAGTGTAGTGCTTGCAAAAGCCAAAGCAGGCCTGTGGATCAGTGGAACAGATTAGAAGATACAGAAACAACTCTAGAATCTTTCAGCTGTCCATTCTTTGACAAAGTGGCCAAAAATATGCCTAGGAGGAAAGATAATTTCATTGATAAATGGTGTTTGAAAACTGGAAATCTTCTACATTCTGAAATTAGACTTAAAGTTCTATCAATATGCACTAAATTTAAATAAAAATGGATCTTATTAGAACAGAAACAATCTGCCTGAAGACAAGGTAGATAAAATTTGAAGACATAGACAAAGACTTTCTGTACATAACTCCAATTACATGAGCAGTAGTACCAAAATTAATAAATAATATTGTATAAAATTAAACATTTCCACACAGCAAAATCAACAATCAATAGAGTGAAGAGACAATCTACAGCACAGGAAGAACTTTACTAGTCATTTTTCAGAATGAGGATTAATCTACAGAAAACATAAATGACTTAAAAAATTACATCCCAGAGCTGGGAAAATGGCTCATAAGCGCTTCCCTGGCAATTGCAAGGGCCTGAGTTCAATCCCCAGTTCTGCAAAAAAAAAAAAAAAATTACATCCCACAAAAGAAGAAAACATCTAAAAATGGGCATGTGCTTTATCAGATCATTTTGGCTATTCTGGGCTCCTTATGTTTCCATAGGACTTTTAGGTTGAGCTTGTTAATCTCTGGGGAAAAAATCAACTGGTTTTAAATAAAGAATGCACTAAATCTATAAAGTTCGGGAAATATTTACTTTTTTTTGGTGCTGGACTGAACTCAAGACCTCGTGCTTGCCAGGCAAGCACTTGTTCTACTGAGCTATCTCCCTGGCCCAATATTTACATTTTTAACAATTTTCAACTTTTAAGCCATGAGCATAGAATGTCTATTTGGTTAGATCTTTAGATTTTCCAGCACCGCTTATATTTTTCAGTGTGCAGGTCTTGCATTTAGTTTGTTGAATTTATTTGCAAGTATTTCTTTACTGATACAACTACAAGTGGAGCTGCTTGGGGAATTGTTTGTTGTTCGTGCACAGGAACCTAATTGTTCTTTGTTCGTTGACCTCATACCTTAAAGCCTATTGAGGCAATCAGTTCCAATTTTATGTGTGTCTCTAAGGATTAGAATTTTCTGTATGCAAAGTCATTTATGAATAGGCATAGTTAGTCTTCTTCTATTTGAACAGTTTTCTTTTCTTGCCTAATTTGCCTGACTAAAACCTCCAAAAGGTACTGAATAGAAGTGGTAACAGCGATTGCAGTACATTGAGCTCCATAGAGATAGCACCGGGGCAAGAGAGAGCCAGACGGGCACTGGGCGACTCTGTACCTCGCTGAGGAAAACAAGTAAACATGAGCAAAGGAGATCCTAAGAAGCCAAGAGGCAAGATGTCATCATACGCATTCTTTGTGCAAACTTGCCGGGAGGAACACAAGAAGAAGCCCTCAGATGTTCCTGTTAACTTCTCAGAGTTTTCTAAGAAGTGCTCAGAGAGGTGGAAGACCGTGTCTGTTAAAGAAAAAGGAAAATTTGAAGATATGGCAAAAACGGACAAGGCTCATTATGAAAGAGAAATGAAAACTTGCATTCTTCCTAGAGGAGAAACAAAAAAGAAGTTCAAGGATCCCAAGGTGCCCAAGAGGCCTCCTTCAGCTTTCTTCTTGTTCTGTTCTGAGTATCGCCCAAAAATCAAAGCAGAACATCCTGGCCTCTCCATTGGTGATGTTGCAAAGAAACGTGGAGAACTGTGGAGCAGTACTGCAGCAGATGACGAGCAGCCATACGAGAAGGCTGCTGAGCTGACGGAGAAGTATGAAAAGGATATCGCTGCCTACCGGGCTAAAGGAGAGCCTGATGCAGCAAAAGGGAGTCGTCAAGGCTGAAAAAAGCAAGAAAAAGAAGGAAGAGGTGGAGGATGAGGAAGCTGAGGATGAAGAGGATGATGATGAATAAGTTGGTTCTAGCACAGATTTTTTTCTTGTCTATAAAGCATTTAACCCCCCTGTACACAACTCACTCCTTTTGAAGAAAAAAAAAATTTGAAATGTAAGGCTGTGTAAGATTTGTTTTTAAACTGTACAGTGTCTTTTTTTTTTTTTTTTTTTGTATAGTTAACACACTACCGAATGTGTCTTTAGATAGCCCTGTCCTGGTGGTATTTTCAGTAGCCACTAACCTTGCCTGGTACAGTATGGGGGTTGTAAATTGGTATGGAAATTTACAGCAGGTTCTTGTTGGTGCACAGCACAAATTAGTTATATAAGGGGATGGTAGTGTTTCATCTTCAGTTGTCTCCGATGCAGCTTATATGAAATAATTGTTCTTCTGTTAGCTGAATACCACTCTATAATTGCAAAAAAAAAAAGTTGCAACTGTTTTGTTGGCATTCTGAATGCTTCTAAGTAAATACAATTATTTTATTAAAAAAAAGTGGTAACAGCTCACATTTAATTTTACAACTGTTCTCTAAATCTAAGGTTGCATTATTTTTTTTAAAATTAAAAAAATAAAAGTGGGCATGTGAAGCACATAGACACTTCTCAGAAAATAAAGTACAAATGGTCAATAAATATTGGGGAAAAGGTTCAATACCACTGGCTATAAAAGACATTATAGCAATGCAAATAAAACATCAAGGTTACACTATCCAGAAGAATAGCTAACAAAGAAATCAAATAGTAACAAAGGCTGACAACACTATGGGGGAAAATGAATTCTTCTACATTGTTTATGGGGAGGCAAACTAGCACAAGTCATTATGGACATCAGTACAGAGATCCCTCAAAACACTGGTATCTTCTGAAAGTGTTGAAGTACTGTATTGCAGTAACACATGTGCACATACATTTACAGTGGCACAATTGATAATAGCTAAATCTTGGAAGCAGCCTAGATATCCATCAATAGATGAATGAACAAAGAAAATGCAGAATGTATATGCCGCAGGGCACTGATCTGCCAAAAAGAATAAATTTGAGGGATTTTCAGGAAAACGGATGTACCTGGAGGTCTTAAAGCTGAGGAAAATGAATGAGGCATGCAAATGTAAATATCACCTTGTTTCTCCTATATGAGACACCCAAAATACAAACAAAGAGCAGAAGAAAAGATCATGGGAAATGGGCAGGTATATCTTCTGCAAAAGTGATGGGCTGCCTGAGGCATGGGGGGGACACAGAGAAGTGAGCAAGGGTCTGGAAAAAGAATCAAGTTGTGTTATGTACTTACACAAACTCCTAGAAGGAATGTAGCTATCATGTGCTACACAGGTATACTAATAAAAAATAAAATTAAGGGGCCGGGGAGATGGCTCAGTAGAATAAGCACTTCCCTGTCAAGAGCAAGGGCCTGAGTTCAATTCCCAGGTCTGCCAAAAAATAAAAAATTAACTTAAAACCAAAGAGAAAAACAACTACTTTTATAGTTAGGAAACAATTTTTCAATTTGTTTTGTAGATTCTTGGGTGATTTACAGCTCTCAGATGAAAATAAATGAATTTTATCTCATTAAAAAATAACCAATGGTCATGGTATTGCCATTGTTGTGGACCACTACTATAGATTCCTTAATTGAAGGCCTTGTCTCACAGTAAGTTGGACTTTTTAAAATCATCTAGCCTTAGGGCTGGCCAAATAGCTCAGTGGATTAAAGCACCTGCTTAGGCAGATGCAGCAATCCCAGCCTGCCTACCTGCCAACCCCATCCATGGTGAGCTCAGAGACTGAGATTAATACTGGGCTTGGTGGCACACACCTATAATCCCAGCACTTGGGAGGCTGAACACAGGTGGATCACTATGCATCCGATCTACTTAGTGTGACTCTGTAGACCCTGTACCAAAAAAAATGCAAAAAATAAAATATAATAAAAAAATCATCTAGCCTTTCTTTGAAAACATGGGAAGGCTGGTAGTCTCTAATCAATTAAGAATTCTATAGTTAGTCCCTAATTTCTTTCTCTGAAGTTAGTGCAGTACCAGGCCACTTGTCTGCCCAGTGATTGTCAAATTTAGGAGATGCAAAATGACCCTGAAGAGCAACCGAGAAAAGCTTGAAAAAGTGCAAGGGCAACATTCAAAATTTTCTAACTATGGGGACTGGGGAGAGGGCTCAGTGAAATAAGTGCTTCCCTGGCAAGCGCAAGGGCATGAGTTCAATCCCTGGTTCCGCCAAAAAAAAAAAAAAAAATTCTAACTGAAGGCATTGGTTTGTTCAAAGACACTCAAGTTTGTTCAAAGACATCCAACATTATTCCAGCAATTCCTTGTATATATAACCTGCTTTTTTCAGTCTGTCCTTTCTGGAACCTCAGAAATAACAGAACTCAAAGTCTCATCCTCTGGCAGAAGATCAAGTTGTCCTCATTCTTCAATAGAATGTTCTCATGCTAACCAAAAGCTGTTTCCTCTAATGTACTTTGTGGACAGGATATCAAGTCTACATCTTGTACAATGAATAACCACTAAGACAACAATATGCAATGCATTTATTATTGAAACTGTCCTACTAATCGGTTTTGAAGCTTTCTCATTATAATTTCTCAGTAAAATTATGAATATATATGTCAAACTATAAATAAATAAATAAATAAGCTGTTTCATTAACTTTTTTTAAAATCTAAGACTTTTTATATACTCCTTATCTACCCATTCATTTTGTCTATTGTCCATCTGTCTGTCTATCTACAGATCTTGACTATATATGCAGATGTCTACCACTCATCTACACATTTAACTTTTGGCTTTTCACCTATGCAAGATAGATCAGAGTGTATAAAATGGAATGAAGAAGATACAAAAAACCTAATTAGATGAATAATAAACATTGAAATCATGCTAATAAAAACCCTCCCAACTACAAAAAGCCAACGTCTGATGGATTTATTGCTGGATTTTATCAGACTTTTAAGAACAATTAATAACAATTCATCCTCCAACTTTTTCATGTAATAGCAAAAGGAGACAGTGCTTCTAAATTCATTTTAAAGTAAGCATTATCTTGATACCAAAACCAGATGAGAACTCAAAAAAAAAAAAAAAAAACTACAAGCCAATGTCCTTGATGTACATATATGAAAAACTTCTCAGTAAATCCTTGCAAACAGAAATGAACAACACATTAAAAGGTCCTTCACAATGGCCAAGATGACTTCTCTGTCTCTCTCCTGCTTTCTTAACACCACTTTTGTCTTTTACACCCCTGGGGCTCAGTTCCACATGCTAACGACCTCAGTTATATGTTTCCAGTTGGCCCCACTCTGTGCCCTCAAGCTCCACATGGTCATCTATCTGATGGCCCTTTTTTGGTAGAAAAGATACTACACAAGGACAGTCCATCAATAATCCAGATACCACGTTCTTTCCTATGTGATTTTCAGGCAGGGCCTCACCAAGCTGCCCAGCCTGGCCTAGCACTTTCAATCTGTTTCTTTTCTAATCCTCCCAAGTAGCTGTGGCTGCCAATGGGCAGCCACTACTCTCATCTCATGTCAGGCTTGAGCATCTCACACCTCAGTTTAAAATGTATCATTTTTCTCCATTCTGCCTCTCCTTACTCAAAACCAGATCTTAATTTTTTGAACTCCTTACCTTGTAATCAGAAAAATAGCATCCATTTAATACTTCAAGCCAGAGGCCCAGATGTCATGTTTCTCTCCTTCCTTTCCATGTCCCTCCACAATACACAGAGTCAAGCAGCTGATAAGTCTTGCCATTTATCATTCTCTCGTTGTTTCCACCACCTCCACATACCTAGGTAAGGCTTTCCACTATTCGCTTTCATGTTAAAACATATCCTTCCCCCCACACCTTTAGCCTAGATAAGATTTTGTCGTATGCCTCTACAACAGAGCGCACATTTCTTTTGATATCGCTGGTTAACCCCAAAATTAAGTTTTTTATGTCTGTTGTCTCTGCTAGACTGTAAATTTCAGGAAGGGCAGGAACATATTTGGCTTGTTCATTTCCGTTTCTATTCTCAGGGAGACCCCTTAGCAAATATCTGTTGAGTGAATAAATACAAGGTAGCATAAATAAATGATGCTTCTGCCAAGTGCTGAATATCACTCTAAGTGACTTGTCAAAAGCGTAAGAAGTAGTCAAGTACTCAATCTCTGAATATTAGTTAAAAGTATAAAATTTTATAAACATGTAGAATGAGTGGGAATTTTCTTGGTAGTCATCAAGGTGGTATAGTGTTCTAGTCTGCTTAGAATGATATAATGACTTCATACTGAAAGACTTAAACAAAAACATTAACTTCTCACATCTCTGAAGCCTAGAAAGTGAAAGATCAAAGTGCAGCAGGTGCTGTGTCTGGGAAAGATATTTTTCTGGTTTTCAGATGACTTAATCTTGCCTGTTTTACACAGCATAAACAGATAGGACCCTATTCTCCTCCTGTTCTTCAACAAACTAGATTGCTTATAGGATCATATTTATTATCATATTTTATGTAATTAATATATTCCATATTTTTAGAGATGAGGATTTTTTTTTCTTTTTTGGCAGAATGGGGGATTGAACTCAGGCCCTTGCACTCGCCAGAGAAGTGCTTATTCCACTGAGCCATCTTCCCAGCACCCCCTCTCCTCCTGTTCTGTTTTACTCTGCTCTGGTTTTTTTGTTTTGTTTTGTTTGTTTGTTCATTTGCTGACAAAATCACACTGTGTAGCTCAGGCTGGCAGTGAACTCATTATGTAGCCCAGGATGGCCTGGAACTCTCAGCTATCCTCTTGCCTCAGCCTCCTGAATGCTGGGACTACAAACCAATGCACCACATATTACAAAGGCACTAATCTCATGAGGACTCTAGTCTCATAATTGTATTTTAACCTAAATACTTTGAAATAGCTTCCTCTTGGAGGTAAACAATTCAACATATGAATTTTAGAAAGACATTAATGTGTGGTCCATAATGTATAAAGACTGCTGAACATAAATAATAAAGACCGCTCATCAGTTTCTGAATTTCTCATGTGTTACCTTAAAACTTCTATTTTTCCTCTTATTAGATATTTTGTGCAGTTTCCTTCCTTGTATTTGACTTTCTTTCCAACCAGATACCAATTTAACAGCAAACTCTAGCCCACTTATATCTTCAAATCTTTCTGTAAGACCTTTACACAAAATCAGAATGATTTGAAGTTCTAAATTACACAAAATCAATAAAATAACAAACAAAATAAAAATTATAATGCATCTTGCAGTCAGATGAGGTCAAACAATAGATATTTTTGACCCATAGTGTTAAAATCCAAGTGTCTGCAGTGGGCTATAGGCTTTCAGATGATCACCCATGATTCCTTTCTCACCAGCTTCAGGATGATCCCAAATCTGCTTCCCCTTTTGAAGTTAAATTTACTTGTCATATGCATAGTCTAAGCAACAGGTGCCAAGAAGTCCCAACAAAATCTGGGAGATTTTGTTATAACCATCAAACACTTAAGTCTGAGGTTTCCAGAGCTACTGCAAGCCACAGAGTTCAAACACCTTCAATGACGAATTTCAACCCTAGTCTCAGAGTCAATTTCATGCTTTAGTTGTCCGTGCATCTGAATGCTTCCAGCTTACTATCCTTTATTCCGTATTAAACCCAAATTATAAATGTGTACATTCTTGGACTCCAGAGATTCTACCAGAGTACTGTGGCAAATAGGTTTCCCTGGGAAACCCAGACCTGATGTCACCTAAATGTCAGGCTCAATGCTTGAGGGGAGCAGTGTGTCTGTGGAGTTCTGAAGTTTTGTACATGGCAGGTTCTCTTGATGTCTTCTTTCTCCAAACACTCATCTCTCATACAGGTTTGATATTGTGCATTATTTGTTAAGACAAATACCCTGGAAAAGTAAATAAAAACTTAGAGAAGGGAAGTTCTTCCACGTTTTTCACCTTTGCAACCAGAAAGGCAAGTAAATTTTGTCTTTAATCTTGACTACCTATAATAGTCACTTCACTAACCCCTGAATAAAATCATGTTATAAATCACATGGGGGAAATTTTCAGCTCTGTTCAGTGTAACAAATGAATTATTTTTCTATTAGGTGTTTAAAACAGATCTTGTGTGTAAATATGACCACCAATTTTAGTGATAGTTCCATTTGCCTTTCAAAGATCACAAAATCAATGTTGACATCATTTTCAGTAACAATGTTGAAAGTATGTCCTGGGTCCATGTAAAGTAAAGCTCCATAGATCAACAGGAATAATTTGAAGAGGTTACTTGTTTAGCATGTGAAAGTGTTTAAGAATCACATACTGAAAGTAATTTAAAAATATAAATCAAGTCACTTAAAATCCCAAGAGGGCCAGGGAGATGGCTCAGTGGAATAAGCACTTCCCTGGCAAGTGCAAGGGCCTGAGTTCAATCCTTGATTCCACCAAAAAAAAAAAGAACCCGAGAACACACTGATCAAGTGGGAGTTTATAACGACATGCTCCCTCCGTCTGAATGTGTTTTTAGTGGAAATAAATTGGTTAATGAAGTAGCCTCATCTACACTCCCGCGTAGATGTTTCATTGAATGACATCAGTGAGCCTTGGTTTGTTGTGCCCTGACAAAATTGACTCCATTTTGCTGCCCATCTAACCTCGCCGTGTTCCTGTTCTGTATGCGCCTACCCCTCCCAACTCCCTCACCCCTGTGACTCAAGCCTTATCTTGATGGACATCTGTACCCCTTCCCTGTTTTTTGAGGATCTTGGCAAACTCTGTGTACTTGCAACCCCACACCCCACCCAATGCTAAACTAATGACCCTGCCACTTTACAGAAATCTCCTCACCCCTCCCCTGCCCTTGCGGTTTTTAGGCTTAAATAGTTACTCATTTCTACACTCAGAGCCCCTCTCTGTCTCTTGGGCATAGAGGGTGCCGCTGGGTACCAGCTAAAATAAAGCACTTCAAATTTTTGGACTTGTCCCGTTGTCATTTGATTTTTGAGTTACAACATTTGGGGGCTCGTCCGGGATCCCTTAAGGCCTCATTGTTCTATTTTTTTCTTTTTCTTTTCTCCTGACGTGGTAAGTACTTTTATTCACCGAGTAGGTTGTTTTTGTTCTTTTCTTCGTCTGTCCCATCTTGGTTTTGTTTCGTCTACGTTAGGTTTGGTTTGAGGATTTGATAATTCTCGTTTCCTAGGTACCTTAGGTTTGGTTTGAGGATTTGATAATTCTTGTTGCCTAGGTACGCTAGGTTTGGCTTGAGAATTTGATAATTCTTTTTGCCTAACTGGGCGAATTCTCTATTGTCTTGGTTACGTTACGTCTATGTTGGGTTTGGTTTGAGAATTTGACAATTCTTGTTTCCTGGGTACATTAGGTTTGGTTTGAGAATAATTCTTGTTGCCTAGGTATGCTGGGTTTGGCTTGAGAATTTGATAATTCTTGTTGCCTAACTAGTCGGATGACGACGATTGTTTAAGTTTCACTTTTGCTTGTTCTTTTTCTTTGTCTGTGCCCCCTTCTCTTGGGGTAGTCTTTGGGCCCTGTGGATCTCAACCCCAGGAAGTCTCTTGGTCTTTTACAACATACAGCCTCATTTTCTTCTTGACACAAGTGGTGAGTACAAAACCAGCCACTAAATTGTTTGTCCTTTGACGCGGAGACTTCCGTCTCCGTGTCCTTGGAGTGGGACGCCCTCCAAGTTAGGATTTTGTTGCTTTTAGAGATTTGGAACTTCGGTTGTGTGTAAAGGTTTCCATGACCTTCAGTGTCTCTTTAAGTGTGGTTTCTTAAATTCGGCCTTTTGGTTTGACAGAGTCCGGACTCTCGAGCAATCGCCACATTGCCACTTTTTCTTTGTCTATCTCTTTGTTACCTTTCTAGTACTGTTTCCCTTTTCTTCATTTTCACCCTTTCAGTCTATCATGGGCCAGAGTTCCTCCAGACCACAAACACCTCTGTCCCTCGTTCTTGACCATTTTTCTCTATTTAAGAAACGAGCAAAAGAATATGGTAATCCCGTCTATCCTGGAAAACTTCGGACACTTTGTGAACTCAAATGGCCCACCATCTCCAATGGTGGTTTTTTAATCTCTCCTTGGCTCAGTCCCTCCAACAGGTTATCTCTGGACCTCCGAGCCACCCAGATCAATATACCTACATTCAGGCCTGGACTGACTTATCCGTGACTCCCTAAAATGACTCAAGGTTTGCTGTTTTGGACACCGTCCCTGGATGACCAGCCAACTCCACATGATCATACTGGAAACTCCAACTGAAAAGAGACATCGGTGACCCCTGACTGTCACCCTCAGAACCTGCTTGTTCCAACTGCTATCCAGTACACAGATAAATTCCCTCTGCAGTTGTTAAAATATTGGTCTAAATATGTTGGTAAATCTAAGCTAAAACATAAAATTGTTATAAGGTTATGATGTTACTTTAATGGGACATTTTATGCCTGTTTTGTATTTATATGTGTTACATTTGAACTGGTTGTTAAATGTACTGGTAATCCTTCCTTGACTTTAGACAACAGTGCTAAAAATAATACTTACAAGCTTTCTAATGGGTTTTATGTAAAATTCTGTAAAATGGGACTTTTAGCCAGCTTAGACTTATAAAAAATAAAAAAAAATACATGTGTGTATATAAAACACGGGACTCCTTTTGTCAGTTAAATGACATTAGGTCAGTAACTGTTCTTAAAGACTTGGAGGACAGGTTTCACTGAGATAGACTGGTTCTGATCCCCCTCTACATACTAGAGGGAATGTCAGACCTGCTCTGTTTCAGTTTCCTTCTTTTGGTTTTACTCTTAATTTTCCATCTCTTTGTACTTTCCTTTATAGAGGCATGTAAAATTTAAAACAAAAAACTATAGACTGTTCCAACTAAGTAAAGCCCTTAAAAATGAGCGTTTGTTAATGTTCCTAAGTTTAGTCATCATTTGGGTAGATAAGAGATGAGATATAAATTTTATAAAGCCTTCACTATAAGGCGCTTGATAAAAAAAAAAAAAAAAAACTGGCTCTTGACCACTGAAAGATCTCTTACCTATTGTACCTTTTCTCCTTTTCTGTTGGTAAACTAGAAATTCTGCCTGAGCTTTTCAGTAAAACTTAATGTGTCACTCCTTCAAAAATTGGACTAAGACAGCTTACAATACTTTACATTCTACAAACCAAGAAAAAAATAAATACCCCTCTGGTTTCTTATAATGTTTAGTAGATACACTAATAAAACATATTTCCTGAGATGCTAATTAGAGGGTCAGATTACTCTTACAGATCAGGAGCTATAAAAGGTAGCTTTTGCTCCAGACAACTCATTTAATACTTTAGTAAAAACTGTTAAGTGTCCTATAATTAAAAACTGGGGAAAAAAACAGGGAGAAAAAACAAAAGAGACAAAAATGACTGCCTTTGTTGCGGCCTCAAAACAGACTCTAGGTCTGATTCTCTAGGCTCTAAGAAGAGCTCAATGATGATGAGGTTTAACTGCTACTGCTGACAGAAGCCGGCCACTGTATGAGGGACTGCTTTAAGAGACCCACAAGCCATGCCCTGACTGCTAAAACAGCCACTAGAAGTGAGACTGCACTTTGAGGCGGAGGCCCCAGAGCTCAGACTCAGCTTCCCAGATGGTCCAGTAAAACTGGAAGGCCCTGGACCTGCTTCCTCCCTCTGGCTGGACTGTTACCTCTACCTGTCATCTCCATGGAGGAGCGCTGAGTAATCATGACTAAAGGAAAAACCAGCCCATTGCTGGACATTGGCACAAGCCCCTTTGTCCTTCTCCAACCCTGACCTTCCTTCCAGTTATCCACCTTAATAAAAACAGACTTTAAAAAAATCTTGCTTTAGTTAAAATTGAGATACTATAATATATATTCAGATTGTTAGCTAAATCGAAATTATTATGCTGACCAGTTTTTATAAATATAATAAATTGTTGTTCGTGTACAAGCTTAAAAGGTATTCCATTGGTTTAATCTGACTAAATGCTATATATTTCATGATAAGAGTATGTTGATCTGGTTGATTTCTGATGTAACTCAAATATTTCATGATCATTGTTAATACAGGTGTGATAACCCTTACCTAAAGCTAGAGAGACTTATAGCAAACTGACAGACTCCATGAATAAATGGGTCTAAGAGCTAGTAAGTTACAATTGCTAGGTCTCAAAGTTTGTAAATGTGCCTGTTAGCTGAAATGTTCATGCTTTAAATATATGTGCTCCAGTATCTCAGAAAATTTGTTCTTTCCTAGAAGATATCAAAACCCAGGTAATCATGCAGGTAAAATCTATAGCAAATATGCTAGATTAAGATTCCTTTCACTGGGATCCACCAGATTTTGTCTATAGAGACACATTAAGGTCTTAAAACTAAAAGTTATATCTTGTTCAATGAATTCCAATGTCTGACACAAGCTGCAAAAGTAAAAAAGATTTACAAGAATAAATTGCTCTCAGTTGAGGTGTTTCATAGTAGAAAGGATACAGAATGGAATTATAGATAAAAAATAAAATGGCAATACTAGCAGGATGCAGGAATAAAGGCCAGTCAAGAAACATAAAAAAGTTATGCGTTCCTGGATCCAGACAGAGAGAAGGGGCATTTCAAAAAAATGTCCAAAGCTTCTAGAAAAGGAAAAAAAAAAAGCGTTTATGATGGAGTCAGAGGAAATTTCAGACTAAGGTGGTTATGTGTCTTCCCTCTCAGCCTGAGGGAACCCATGTTAACTGCCAATATAAAAAAAAAAGCTTGTAAAACTTTCAATAGATACTTATGCAGATTTGTCGATAGTTACCCAGCCAGTGGCTCACTTGCAAACTGGAGGGTACTAAATGTTTTCCCTAGGTCTGACAATCCATATGCCACAGATAATAATAAAATTGATAAAATATAAAAATAGACAAGTTTGTTTGAGACGATACACAATGGCCATAAAAGATAAATAAAGAGAATAAACCTCACATTTAACAGATCTCTGCCAATAAACTTATAAAATGTTCTGACTAGTCTTTTTATAATTACAAATTTTAAAAGGTTATTACATTCTGGATCTGCTAAATGATTACTGTATCCTGTTGATATTATTTGGCCTATACATGTGTATAAAGCTAACAATTGCCTAAAAATTATCCCAAGAGACGAATGATTTCATCTCCATCCAAAAACCACTGGGGAATGTTGTACCCTGACAAAATTGACTCCATTTTGTTGCCCATCTAACCTCGCCGTGTTCCTGTTCTGTATGCACCTACCCCTCCCAACTCCCTCACCCCTGTGACTCAAGCCTTATCTTGATGGACATCTGTACCCCTTCCCTATTTTTTGAGGATCTTGGCAAACTCTGTGTACTTGCAACCCCACACCCCACCCAATGCTAAACTAATGACCCTGCCACTTTACAGAAATCTCACCCCTCCCCTGCCTTTGTGGTTTTTAGGCTTAAATAGTTACTCATTTCTACACTCAGGGCCCCTCTCTGTCTCTTGGGCATAGAGGGTGCCGCTGGGTACCAGCTAAAATAAAGCACTTCAAATTTTTGGACTTGTCCCATTGTCACCTGATTTTTGAGTTACACCATGCTTCTCTCTCTGCTTGTCATTTATTTCAATTTCCACATTTGTCCTTTCCTGATTTCAGCACCTATATTTCTCATGTTACATTTATTTTTTTGGTGGAACCAGGGATTGAACTCAGACCCTTGACTACCCTTGCTGCCAGGTGCAACAAGACAAATATTAACAAGTCTTTCTCATAAGTGAGACTAATTTTAAAAAATAGACCTGAAATTGGACTAATGATTACTAGGGACAGGGAAGGGTATTAGGGTTGGCGAAGGTAGACTAAGTATGCTTGAGTTATAAATATGAAAAGAGAATAAAAATGTTTAAAACAGATATTCTTAAAATTTACCTTTTAAAGTTTACATTTCAAACTTAAAGAATAAGAAATTGACCTTTAGTATAGGAAAAGAAAGCTAAAACACTTTCTGTTTAGTCTCTTCTTACTTAAATGTAGCTATAGAATATTCAGTATAAAATAAAATAGATTTCAAATAAATGATTGTTTGTATTTATTTCTTACATTTTGAAAGACAATGTTGTTAACATAAGTAAAGGTAGAAAATATGATTTTGATATTAGCTATAAGAGCAGAAATACCAGTATTACTCATATTATTCTGCAATCTGAGTTATAGATATAGTTTATAATTCATTTTAATATAGTGACAGTAGTTCATATCCATATCTATTAGTTTTTAAATAAAGTTTTAAAACATTAGTTTTCTAGGGATGAGGTTAGCCAAGCACACACACATGTAAGATTGTAGAAGTAAATAATCTAATATTTACTACTTCATCTAAACAAGTAATATGTAAGACAAAGAGAAACTGTAAAAAGACTTTATAACCACTGCAGAGCTAGTTTTTAAATACATCTCTCAATTTATTGTATCATGTTGTTCTAGAAGCTGGGCAATCTAAGATCAAGGTGCATGCAGATTTGGTATCTGTTGAAACTTCACTCTTTGCTTCAAGAGTAGTGAAGTTAAGCTACAACTTCACATGGTGGGTGGGGAAAGGGATCACCCTAGATAACCTAAGAGGGGAGTGTGTGTGTGTGTGTGTGTGTGTGTGTGTGTGTGTGTGTGTGTGTGTGTGTGTGCAGAATTCACTTTAAAGATACTTTGT
>PVKA01029471.1:0-28279 GCA_004027165.1 Ctenomys sociabilis
TTTTTTTTTTTTTTTTTTTTTTTTTTTTTTTTTTTTTTTTTTTTTTTTTTTTTTTTTTTTTTTTTTTTTTTTTTTTTTTTTTTTTTTTTTTGTCTTTTTGAGACAGGGTCTCACTATGCAGTTCAGGCTGGCTTTAAGCTCACTTTGTAGCTCAGGCTGGTCTCGAACTCACAACAATCCTCCTGCCTCAGCCTCCCCAGTGCTGGGATTACAGGCATGCGCCACCACGCCCGGCTCTCCAGCCATTTCTTAGGTCATCTTTCTTCTCTTCTTTGCTTGCCAGCTGTCACACGTGAGCAACTTTCCTTTGCTCTGCTAGTCTGCCATACTTTTTCTGCCTTATCCCAGACCTAAAAGCAAAGGAATTAGCTGACCATGAACTCAATCCTCTGAAACCATGAGCCAAATAAATCTTCCCTCCTTTAAGTTGTTTAATCTCAGTTGTTTTGTTACAGTGGCAAAAAGCTAACATAGAAAATTAGTACTAAGAAGCAGGGTTGCTGCTATGACAATAACCAGAAACCCTTTGGTTATAACTAGCAATTACATTCAGAAGCTCTTGGAGCTGGTTTATGGGAGTGACTTTAAGAAGTTTGAAGAAACTTGCAAGATAGAATCGAAAATGCTATGAGCAGAATTTGATGAAAATTCTGAAAATCATATCTTTACAGGAATGCAAATAATAAAGATTGTGCTGATGAGGTTTCTAAGGAAATAAAGACTATTCTGAGAATTGGACAATAGATCATTTATATAATACATTCTGGCAAAAAATTTGGTACATTTTGTTCACATCCTAACATTTTCTGTGGGGCTGAATTTAAGGTGATATATTGAATAATTTGGTGGAGAAAATTTCAAGATAGCACAGCTCAGTCTGTGCTATGAGTTGTGTGGATTCTTTTAGCCATATTTATAATGACTTTTAGGAGCAAAATTGCAGAATAGAAAACAAAGAGAAAAGAGCTTCGCTGAGATCAAAGAAGGTGTGGTTGGTGAACAGATTAATGCATTACAAAGAAGCCTACAGTTTAAACCAACACAAGAAGAAAGATGCCTGAGGGTGTCTCAGGAATTAGCAGGAACCCCTGAAATCAGGATAGAGTAGGCTTGAGAACATAAAAATGTAGCTATTTCATTGGGAAGAGAGTCCTCTGGGCTTCTACTACACAGGGTCACCTAGGGCTTACTTCTCAGGGTTCTCCTCACTGTGCTCGGCCATCAAGACAACCAGATGCCATCACACTACAGTTCAAGCAGACCCAGCCGTGATCTGAGCTGCAGCAGAACTTGGTACCATCCATGTGGTGATAGTTTGGCAGACATAAGAATGCAAGAATTAGGGGGTTACTCAGACATCTGTCCAGTTTTTAAAATAAGGCCTGGGAGCCCAGAAAATGTGTGACAGGGTCAGAATCCCTTTGGTTGGCTCTTGAGAGCTCTTCATAGCCCATGGAGTATTAATCATGAAATGAAGGTTCAGGGGAAACCCTTTGAAGTTAGACCTAGAACGCAGTGTCTGCCAAGGATAGGTGTGGGAAATAAGCCTAGCCAGCCTATGAGAGAAAGCCCTTTGAAGCTCATAGTATAACATCTAGTGCCCTGAATGCCAGACCTAGAGCTATAGGACTTAATTGTTTTCCTAGTAGCTTTTGATCTTGCTTTACTATGATGCCTCTGCTATTTTCTTGTCTCTCCCTTTTGGAATGGGAATTTTACCCTGTGCCTATCACACTGGGTATTTTGGACATGATTTGCTTTTTTATTTTTACAAGGACTCACACATAATAACTTACTTTTCATCTCAGGAGTATTGGGCTTAGATTTTTGAAGCATGCTGGAACTTTCGAAGACTTTTAGGGAAGAATTAGAGAGTTATGGGTCATGTGCAAAACATTTATATTATATCAAGGGAATTATAACCTTGTTGTAATTATGGTTTAAAGGAGATGTGATTGATATCAAGTTAACAAGGGGTATAACTGTGATGATTAAACTTTATTATCAACTTGATTGGATTGAGAAAGAACCAGAATTTTGTAAAGCACATCTTAAGATGTGCGCCTAGATGTCCCCCCAAAGCCACATGTAGTCATGGGGCAGAATGCTTCAGTTTTTGATTGATTCATGGTCCAGTGCTAGAATAATGGGTCTGAGTACTGCATTCACCTTGGGGCAGGCAGCCCACATACAATATGAGGGAGGGAAAGAGGCCTGCTCTGCTGTTCCTCCCTTTTGTGCCCTTGTTGTTTTCCACAGCCATGAACTGCTGTCTCCTGCCATGTGCCACCCTGCCTTGGAGCCAGCTGACTATGGACTGAAAGCCCCAAAAACTATGAGCTAAATAAACTCTCCTACCCAAATTCTGGTGTCAGGTATTTTGTCTCAGCAATGAGAGAAAATAACTAAGACATCACCTTTCTGAGTGTATCCTTGCACACGTCTCACTGGCATGTGGGATGGCATGCTGTGAGGTGTGTGGCTTTGCTCTATCAGCCCTTCTACATTATGTTCTCCTTCACCATGGGCTTAGAAATGGTGGAGCCACAGGTCATGGACTGAAAGCCCACAAACCGTGAAATAAACCTTTCTTCAAAACATTTTGCTTAGACATTTTGTCACAGAAGTGGAAAGTTAACTAACCCTGAGATTTTGAGAAATTTCCAGAAGATAGATAATGAAAAGAGCTAATTAGCAGGTTGAACTAGGTAGAGACTCAACCTCATGCTGTGTATAATATGTGGAGACTTCTACCTTTCCTCTCCAAGACGGACATAGTTTTATTCCCAGACAAAAGTAAGAGAGCTCTTAAGATTTAGTTAACTTTCCAAGGAGAGTCAGAATTATTAGGGTAGGTATGTGCTGTGCTTACCACTGTGAAATTTGCAGGCCAGCTCTACTCACGGACACCTTTCTTCCTAGCTCCACCTCTTAGGTATCCAAACTAGAGAACTAGTGAGAAAAACCAGGATGCCCAGAACAGCGACCTGAACAATCATTACAATTATAGAATGTCTCAAATGTAGGAAAAAATCAGCAGCATGTAGGAGACAGAAAAATATGTTGTATAGATGAATTAAAGTTCTATGAAAATGGAATCATCAGAAATATTATCAAGAAAAATAGAATGGCTGCAATTCAAGCAAACAAACAGCAAACAAAAGGGAATAGATGATATCTGTGATGATTATGGAAAAGCAAATGTTTCTTCCCTCAAGAAGAAAAAAAGTAAAAACACTCAGAAAAATGATAGTTTTTAAAAAAAAATGTTCTAAAGAAACTAAATGCAACTATGATAATATTTAGAAGAAAATTATGGAAAATAGAATTCATGAAGGAATATTGACTATATCAATATAATATTAGTCTTTGAATGGTTCAGGGTTACAACATTGGAAGCCAGAACTCCTTTCTTGTTCAGTGAAAAATATTTACATGATACTAAATATCCTCATCAAAAAGAAGTCAAGAGAAACTCATTAAATAAACATTTAAAAATAAGAATAGGCAAGAAATACTACCTACATAAGTAATTGTTTCAATATTTAAATATACCTAATAGAAGAACTAAAATAACTGCTAAAATTTAGAATATGGAAAAATCAGCTAAAGAATGATCTAATCCTCTTTTTTTTTTCGGCATGGAGTAACAGACAGCAGCCTAAACAAAAAAGAACACTATGAATTTATTTATTATCTGGGAATAATCACTAGAAAATGAAAATGTTTATTTGGCTGCTACTGGAGAGGAAAATGGGCTAGAAGATTGTAGCTTTTCATTATGAGTTCTTATATATTTTTGGTTGTTCTTTTTATTGCTGTGTGTGTGTGTGTGTGTGTGTGTGTTACTTTGATAGAAATTAAACTCCAAATTGTTTCTAAAAGGCAGAGGAAACACTAAATTTGAACCATTATATTCTCACTCTGTGAGCATTAAGAAGCCAACTAAGCTGAGGAAAATAGTTGTAACTATAATACATTCATTAGGACTTGTCTTTAACTCCTTCCAAAATCAAACATTACTACTTTAGAAGCTGAGGAAAAATTAAACAAGTAATTAACCCTAGAACTACAATGATGGTCTGAAAAACAACAAAAACAGCCACTGCTTTAGAACAAAGGTGGAGCTTTGGCAGCCAAGGGAACCCTGGGAAGATAATGGATGGGTGTGATGTCAAGAAACCATTAGGTTCCTTGCAAAGGACACCAGAAACCAACCAAGTCAATGTCCTCACATCGGATAATGGAAAGTAGTGGGAGGAGGCTGCTTTTGAATGACGTGATGAAGAAAGCTCCAAATGTAAACGAACTGAACAGAGACCTGAACAGAATAAGGGGAAAAGCCATGAAAATAACTGGGAGAAAGTTCCAGATGGGATAATCAGCAAGCAGAACAGTCCACTGGACAGAACCCATGCTCAGTGTGCAACATATCCTTCAGAGTCTCAAATGTGTTTTGAATTAAGGATGCTCAAACTAGCTGTATATTTTTCATCAATGCAGTCCTTTTCCAGTATTCCCTCCCTTAGTGACACAAGAATGCAGTTGCCAACACACACCAGAATGTGAGAAATCCTCCTGGATAAGAACATCTCCCTATCCAAAACAGATGTGAGCAACACAGTTCATCCTCAGGAGGACCAGCCCCACCCATGGCAAGCTCATCACTTGCAGACTCATAAGCAGCTTTTGCCTGGCCTTTAGTATCCACTTGTAATAGTCGACCTAGGTTGCCCCCCAAGCCCAGTGCATTTGGAAGGTGGTTGGATCATGGATCACACTTCTCAGAAGTCCAGACTTGCCATTACTGGATGGGGCCTGGTTTGATATGGGCACTGGGGCCATAACCTGGAAGGATACATCTCCCTCCCTGGGTCCTCCTTTTTCTCTGTTTTCTTGCTGTCTTAATGTAAGAAGATTTTCTCCATGGCTGCTTCTATATATGAGGCTGCCAACCATGGACAGAAAACTGGGAGCCAAAATCCACCACTCCTTAAGCTGTGGCTGGTGGGTGCTGTGTCTCAGTGGTGAGAAAGTCATTAAGACACACACACTACACTTTCTGTTCTGCAGCACTTAAACGTGTGTCAGAATGTAAGCAAGAACATCAGTCCCTAATAAAGTTGGGCTAAGATATCTTGGTGATCTGGCCCCACTGAGCTCCCGAGTCTCTTGCCCACCCTTGCTTCTGCCTCTGCACTCTGTTCATTGTGTCTTTCCTTCAGTTCTAAGAACACTAATTTCCTCCTACCTGAGGTCTCCAGCGCCTGCGGACTTCCTTCTGCCACTGGTCCCTTAGGGGGACATTTTAGTGACTCTTTAAGTCTTATTTTGAATATCACTTCCTCAGGAAAGTTTTCTTGATGAAGTCTGATTCTGGTGTATGTCACTTATTACATTTTTCCTTGCTCACTAATACCTTAACTTCTCTGAGAGAAGGAATCATGTGTATTGTGCTTCTATCTCCAGCACTTACAAACTTCCTTATACATAGTAGGCCCTCATCAAAGTGCACATTCCCTTCCAAGTCATGCCACTACATTAGTACCTACTTGCTTTTTTCAGGGCCTCTAATTTCCTTTTAACCCAGCAAACAAGATAAGCCCTGATAGGAATCTCCCTTGCTGTGGAAAGGAAGGTCATTATTCCTAGGGTTGGGGTACAAAGGAGTGTGCTTGTTTCTCCTATGTCTGCTTATCTGTCCTGTCCAACCTTGGTGTCTCTTGTGATCTTCTGCATTACTGACCTGAAGACCCAGAAATAGAAAGCATGGATCCAAAAGAGAATAGCAATGTCTGAGGATGAACCTAAGTCCAACTAACAGAGGAAGACCACCACCAAAGCATACATTTCTTTTGTCTTTTTCTTTCCCCTTTCTTTTCCTTCTCCATTTTCTCCTTCTCCTCTTCTTCTCTCTCCCTCTGCCTCTGTACCTCCTTTTGCTCATTTTTTGGTTCTACAGATCAAACCCAGGGCATTTTCATTAAGAAGTATCTCCAGTCCCTTTTTCTTTGTTTCTCCTATATATTTATTTATTTGAGACAGGATCTTGCCAAGTCACTAAGTTGCTCATGTAAGGTCAAATTTATAGTCCTCTTACTCAGTCTCCTAGAGTGCTAAGAGTCTCCCCCAAAATAAAAATCTAACCAGAAAATAAGCACTGGCTGTTACCATGGTGATAGCCAGTGTCATACAAGAAGATTGTACCTCACTATTCTCATGCATTCCTCAGGTTAATGAATTCTGTAAATGGACTCATATCACACTGCTCTGGTTGGTTTTGTATCAAGCACTTCACCTGTGTTCTAGAGTATATGTGCACTGGAACTCTCAGTCTCTGGAACACTATAGAAATTAATGTGTACTTCACATTGTATCACTCTCAACCATGAGTGGATGCGATGGTTCTGTAAGTGATCTCACTTTAGTTGCTTCAGTGAATGAGGTCCTTGCCACCCAAAGAAGTAGAGGAATCAATTGCTCTGCCCCATAAAGGTTTTGTATAATGAAATAACCTTTATTATTTCCACCTTTTCCAGGATTGTTTTCAAGTAACAGGAGAGATAAGGCCCTATGACATGTCCTTCAGTCTATACGGATGATGACTTCTCACAGCTGCTTAAAGGTAAGACTTAGCTAAACCACTCCAGGAAAAAGAACCTTTTTTTAAAAAATACCCTAAGGAGGGCTGGCTATATATATCCCAGTGGATGAAAGCACCTGCTTAGGCAGACGCAGGGACAGGGAGGGATTCAATCCCTCGCCTGCCATACCAGCTCCACCCCTGAGGCATGCTGAGACGGAGAACTGATACTGGGCATGGTGTCGTGCACCTAGAACCCCAGCACTTGGGAGGCTGAAAATAGGAGACTCACTATGAGGATAAGTGTGATCTATGCAGTGAAGCCCTGTAGACCCTGTATTAAGTACAAAGAAAAAAAAAAAAAAGAAAAAGAAAATGCCCTAAGGATCTGAAGGACAAGTTGATATATCAAGAGAAGTATTTATTGGATGCAAGGAATTATTTTAGTATTTATATACTATGCAATACTGGAAAGCTACTGTTTAAAATTATTTATTTTAAATATTTTTTCATTTTAATAGAGTAATTGTATGTATTTACAGGGCAGAGCGTGACATTTCAATGCTTGCAAATGCTGTGTAATGCTCAGATCAGTGTGGTTGGTGCACCTCTCACCTCAGAAACACCTCATTTCTTTGTGTTGGTTTCACAAAAATCCCTGTTATTTTGAAAAATTCAATGAACTGGTGTCAATATGTGTTATAAAAGAGTAGAAATTTTTTCTATCCAACTGTACCTGTGTACTATTAACCATCTTCTTCCACTCTTCCTTCTCCTCTAATCTTCCCAGGCTCTGGTGACCACTATTCTCTGCTTCTATGAAATCAACTTTTGAGCTTCTACATGTAAGAATATATAGCGTTTCTCTTTCTGGGTCTGACTCATTTCACTTAATATGATATCCTCCAGTCCCACTCATGCTACTTTCCATGAAAGAATGTCATTCTTTCTTATGGCTGACTGACATTCCGGCGGGGTGTCTGTGGGGGAAGGTGGTACCCATGTGCGCTGAGGTGTGAATGCACATGCCTCTGTGCACACAACATTTTCCTTAAACATTCATCCACATGGAGACCTAGCTTACTTCCATACCTTTTATGAAAAGTGCTGTCCTATGGCACAAAGTGCTGCAAGACACACACACTAATTACATGGACTTGGCTATGTAATACAGCAGTGGAATTGCTGGATGACAGCAGTTCTAAGCAGGATATGTTTTTCATAATAGCAACATCAACAGTCTAGGAAAGCTCCTTTTTGTGTCTTCATTTGTACTTTTTTCTTCTGGTAACGTGTGTCCTAGATCTCTGGGACAGATCATGCCCATTAATTGCCCGGCACATTGAGCCTTAATAATAGGAAATATGAATCTTCAAAAAACAACAATTGAAAATATTTGCATGCATCTTATTTCTGTTTTTAAAAATATCCTGCTGACTTCCATGTATAAATGTTTGTGTCATTATGCAAACAGACCATAAAAATAAAAGTTTCTTGATATATATAATTCAAATACACTTCTTTAAATCAATATCTCAAAAGTAAAAACAATTTCCTTCTTCTTTAGATGTGAAAACCAGGATACAGAGAGATTTAATTCCCATTTTCAAAAGAAATTCCAATAGAAATTTTCAGCGTTCAAAATAATTCTTAATTCACCAGAATAAAAACAGTCAGGGCAGATGAGAGGGAATTTTGACATTCATTTTATAACTTTGTTCACATGATATCCTTTAGGGCAAAAAAACCATTTTCTCCCTTGTTTCTGCACTTAATTTGTCTACAGCTTTAGATGCTACTTGGTGGTGTGCAAAAACACTAGGCTTTTAAGGTCTGTCGAAAAAAATCTTTCTATGTAAGGTATCCTGCGAATGGAACATAAGCAAAAGTAGACAGTTAGATGACTATCAGATAGAAAAATCAATGGCCTTCTTCCCCTTCCCAAAGTTACCCTCCAGGGGCTAGATAAGTGCAAACTATAAATAGTTTATTACTTGCTAGTTCTTTGTAATAGGAGGCAGCACAGAGGCTAACAAGGTAACCAATAGCTGCTCATTCAAAGATCACTTTTTCTGGGCCAGCAGGCTTTTCCTTTGGAAATACAATCTGAGTCTAATGTTGATTTGAAAATAGAGGTCATTATACCACCTAGCTCCAGCCATCAACTTTCTAAAGGTTTAAAAAGTACTCCTTTAAAATAAAAATAAGCTCAAACCTGTGATATTTATGCTTTATTGTTAGTGAAAGGAACTGATTACTGTGGTTAGGGTAACTGCTTTGATTGAGAAGTGAAAACCAAGAAGTGTAAAATAAGTTTTGTGGCTCTGTGTGAGAAACTTTAAATAAAATTCATCACATTGGGTAACTTTTAGAAAGAAAAGACATTTCCAGGATCTGGACTCTTTTGATTTCAGTTGTCCAGTTGAATGGATAGAGGAAGGGGGTGTGGTCGAAAGGGTTCTGCTGCAGAGTCCCTGCGCACAGAAGACCACAGGGCAGTGGGAGGTGCTCGGACCCACTGGAGGCTCCTCCACAGTAGTAAAAGACTTATTATTCAGCTGGCATTGAACAGAAAGGCAAAGATTGTAAGATTTATACTTAAAGTTTAAAGAAAAACCTCTACTCTTCACTTTAAACCGAAGCAATTCTTTCTTTTTAAATCTTTTATTTATTTGGTACAGGGTCTCACTACACAGCTTGGACTTGCAGTGGTTCTCCTGTCTCAGCCTCCTTCTGCAGCACCAGGATTATAGGCATATATGGGGAACTCAGGGTTCTGGGGCTGGAACAGCATGGGATGGAACCTGGGTCTCTGTGCTTGCCAGGCAGATGCTTACACCACCAACCTATCCCCCAGCCCAATCCCAAGAAATTCTATTTGAATGGAGGAAGTTAAACCTACATTTGAAGATGTGATTTTCTTTTTCTCTTTTTTTTTTTTCTTCTGTATTTAGGACAGGGTCTACAGGGTCTCACTACACAGATTGGACTTGTAGTGATTCTCCTGTTTTCAGACTCTCAAGTGCTGCGATTCCATGCATGTGACATCATGCCCAGTCCAGTCTCTGTCTTGGCACACCCCACAGGCCAGCACAGCAAGCCAAGGATTGAACCCCAGACACTGCGCTCTGCTTAAGCAGGTGCTTTAGAATGCTGAGCTATCAGGCTGGCCCTAAAAGATGTGATTCTCATCACTATTCATGGATGGTTTTTTTGGTTTTACTACTAATAATAGCAATGTTGTCCAAAGCAGTTCAATTTCAATCAGCTGGCAAGGATTCAGGTTTGGCTCTTTGGGACGTAATTAATTCTAAACTGAATAGTACTGATTATTAGATGTGAAATGTTTTTCCTAATTGTCTCCTCTCTAATCTTTCATTAAACAATATATAGTAGCACCTAAATTCATGAACACTTTTGTTTTCAAAAGACTTGATTAACAAAAGTGTTCAGAAAAATTTTGCTTCTGTTCTCAAACTCTGTGTCAGGTAACACACATGGCCATGCCATCTTCCCCAAACAAACACAAGGACAAGCCCCCACACAAACACAAGTTTATCTTTTCTAAAACAAAAAAGTTGATAACACAAGGTACCACTGGGTATTCATAAATTTTAAATTATTTTCTTGAACATGTGTCCTTCAACAGTGGGTTTTCACAAGCCACTTTTAAAAGGGAGCTAAACTATGTGTATTTCCTAATTCTGTCCATAATATATATAAAAGGAAAATAGCTCATCCTATTGCAGGCAGCCAAATTAGATAGAAATATTATAGGCACTCAGACAGGGCCAGGCCCTCAAAGGAGATAACAAAGAATACAAGATACCTTACAACTGTGAGAGAGATGGGTACTCCTGCTGTGGGCCCAACCTAGAGACCAAAGATCAAACAAATGCTTACCTTCCTAAAGATAAGCATCCAAGATTGATCATCAACCTGAGAAAGCCAGAAAGAGTCAGTAATCCAACTGCTACCAGCTAGCTACTGGATAAGCTCCTGTTCTAGATTCATGCCCACTTGCTACAAGACTCACTTCCTCATTTCGTCCTGGACTTATCAATTTTACCTGAGCAATTGTGCTTGTAAATTCACTGGTTGACCATAGTTTTGTCCCACCTCAGGCCCACATAAATGAGTTCCCATGCTCTCCAACTTAGACCTGCATGGTTTTACTCATGAAAGTGCCTGTAAGAAACAGCTTCTTTGGGACCGCCTGCACAGGGCCCCCCTCCTGTCCCTCTCTTGGACAGGAGCTTTTTTCTCCCAATAAATATATTTGGCTCATAACCTCTGTTTGTTCTCAAAATTCATTCTTAGGTTTTTAGAAAATACAAACTCATCTCAGGTACCTTTCAGGTTGGGAGTTTCATTTTTTTCTCCTATATCAGTCCTAAGATACAGGTTGTTTCATAGCTTATAGGTCAAAACATAATTGTTGGCAGATTATTTGGCATGAGCGATTCTTCTAGAAATCTTTCTTGATTATGTGAATATGCTCCAGAGGTGAATTATTCAAGTTAGCTCAGATACATGCAATGATTGAAGTAACTCCACAACATACGAACAATGATTTATTTCCACTGAACAGCCTTATTTGACCCACACTGGGAAAATAGCTTCCTCTGAGGGACATCAGCACTATAATCTCTATGCCTCAGACGTACATTACAGGCTGTTTTTAAACAACGTTAAGGTAAAAAACAGAGCTGTACCTTCAGACTGCATAAATAAAATGGAACTTTGAGTTTCAATCTTACTAAAATGGGTAAAAGGTCAATTTATCTTTAAAGAGAGCGAATGCATTCACAGTAATTACAGATTAATTAACCAGAGCTGAGACAGAAAACTGGCGTAAATATGATGAGGTATACCTCTCTATTATGAAAAGAGTTCTATAAAGTAAAAGTAAGCAGCTAAGATTCTAATAAAGGTCAAAGTTCACAGAGACAATTCCCAAGTGAGTAAATACAGCTATCATACAAATCTTGAGGAATGTTTAATCTTCCTAGCAACAGAACAAATACAAATTTTAAAAGAAAAGTTTTTCATTTTTTAAACTAAGAAAGAATTAAACAAATTTGAAACATAAAAAGCTGTCCTAGGATTAGGGCTGGCTCTCTGACATAGATTGCCACTCACTTTTTTTTTTTTTTTTTTTCTTGGCAGAACCAGGGATTGAACTCAGACCCTTGAGCTTTCCAGGGAAGTGCTTATTCCACTGAGCCATCTCCCCAGCCTCATCCACTCACTTTTTAATAGGCTCAGCCCTGTAAAGAGCACTTTGAGCCAGGAATGATGCTGCACACCTGTGGTTGAAGGCCTTCGGAGGCCGAGGCAGGAGGATGGGAGGCCAGATTGATCTACATAGTGAGTTCAAAGTCAACCCAAACTACAGTCAGTTTCAAAAATCCATGTACATATGCAGAAAATATTTTTGCAATAAACACTGCAACTTTAAAAGCATGCACTTTTGTTTCAGTATTTGCTGAGAAAATAAGCTCTAAAGTGAAAGAAGTCAAAGTGTGCAAAAAGGTAGTCATTATGGAATTATGGCAGCAAAATTTCCTAACTTCAGTGTCAGAAATGTGAGACAAATACTATATTACATATACACTATATGCATTAATGAGTATTTACACATAACTAAAAATTATCTACATATTCTAGTCAGTAAGATGGTTTGAGCTGTGTGAAAATTCCTCTTCTGCCTCAAATGCATTAAAATTTCACTTAAACTATGACTTAATATCCAAATGTTCATTATACATACAGTTTGAGGGCAATTCCAGAGGAATTGTTTCTCTAAACAAGACAGGAGAAAAATATTTGAAGAAATAATTGCTAAAAATATCCTGATCACAAGAAACCTTTTACGGATGGTGAGAATATTTTATATTTTCAGTGTACTGATGGCTGATTGAAGGATGTATGCATTTGTCAAAACTCATTTAATCATACATTTTAAGTGAATATATTTTATTCCATATAAATTGTATTTCAATATGGTTGTCTTCAAATATAAAAATATGTAATTAAAAGTTTTAAATCTATAAGTTTAACATTTAGTCTTAATTTAAAAGTTGAAGTATAGATGAAATACAGCCAAAACAGAAACAGAAACTTGAGAGATGGACGTAGAAAATCTACTGAGAATAAAAGACAGAAAATGTGAATGGGAAAGTAAGAAGAATAAGGGATAGACAGATCAATATCAATAGGTATGTAATGAATATAGAAAGATATAGAAACATAAGAGCAAATAATAAGAGAAAAGGGAGAGACATTTAAGTAAAAATGGCTTAGATTCTCCAATTTTAAGGAGACATCTTAAATGGAAACAGCATATCAAATTCTGAAGAGAGTAAGTAAACCAATGTATATCTAACAACTTCATAGTGAAGCTGACAATATGAAAGCCATAGTGAAATTTCTTTGAATAACTCCCTATGGTTGCAGAATGCTGGACGGTGTTGGATTGTGGTGTCGAGTTCAAGCATCTAAGGTAGTTGAATGTCAACGGAGTGCCCACTTTTGACAGGTGTAGACAAAGGAAGGGTTGTAGAAAGAAAAAAATCATCCTGTGTGTGTATAGACAGTACAGTTGGGATAGATAACGCTGGGCTTCTACATAATTCTATGAGAGGCAAGATCTGCACTATTGGTGGTGGGACAGGATATTATGTCGGCTTTTAGTGCTATGGTCATCCGCTAGGTAAATAATTATTGAATCTTTGATATAATTCAGCTATATAAAAACCTGTAAATATAATATCATGTATGCACCTTGTACAATACCAGAACGTTATGAAAACGGTTTGCAATGTATTATTTCATCGACTCTGTATGGTTATGGTGTTTTGAAACTGTCTGATTGACATTCGTATTTCAATAAAATAAAAATAAATGGAAAAAAAAAGAAAGCCATAGTGAAAATCTTAGAAGTTATCATAGCCAAAAGTAAGATTATGGGCTTGGAAAACTCACCTCTGTCTATGTATAATAAATCAGAAGTCCAAACACATTCCTAGAAATGCTGACTTCCCTATCAGTAGTGAGTGAAGTTCTCAATGTTGGTTGTTACCTGCCTATGTGAAGCTTATTTGTTTCTATATGATTTTGTGACTATTAGCTCACTGAATTCTCTGTTTCTCCAGCCAATGATTTTGTGTTTACAATATGTATATAATTACCTACAAATAGCAATAGTATTTTCACTTCCATTTGCTAACAGTTATTTGGTTTCTTTGTGTTTTCTGATTGCATTAATCAGGTCTTCCAAGCAAAGATGAAAAGCAGTGAACATCTTTGTCCTTTGTATCACTTATCATTTTACACTATCAGGGTACAATCTTTGATATGTCAACTTTAGGTAAGACTAGGTTCTTTAATATAGTATAACATGTATATGATGATTTCTGTTTTATTTATTCTTCATGAAGGATGGACCATTAAGTAGTATTCATACATTTTCATCATCTTTAAAGATGATGTTGGGGCAGGGAAGATGGCTCAGTGGAATAAGCTCTTCCCTGGCAAGCGCAAGGGCCTGAGTTCAATCCCCAGTTCTGTGAGAAAAAAAAAAAAAAAAAAGATGGTCTTATAATTTTTCCATTTAGATTTACTAATATAGTAAATTACATGAATAGTTTTCTTGATCTGGAATTCTTCCTATAGTTAAAGATAAAATGTCATAAAGCCATGATTTATTATTTTTAATGTATTGCTGAGTTTTGTTTGTTAATATTTTATTTATAACAGAAGTTCATAAGAAAGATTGATTTTTTTGTTCTCTTTTACTGTCATATGTGTGTTCTAGTATCAACGTTTCCTCATTTTATGAAAGCACTTTGAAAGATTTGCTTCTGAAGTTCTGTAGGAATGTAGATAGTACTGAAACTATCTGTTCTTTAGAGGCTATGTAGAATTCTCCTGTGAGAACATCTGGAGTTAATTATTGTCTAGGGGTCACTTTTTAACAACATTCCAAATTTCTTTGGTAATTTCAAATATCTTCAAAAGTCCCTTTTGGTAATTTAATTTGTTTCATCAGGAAAGTTAGAAATATAATGCAGAGGCTCACTTGGAGAGAGACTAATGTCAGTGAGATCTCTGAAGTTACATTCATCAGGTATTGTCATTTCTTTCCATACTGACCCATAACAGAACAAGTGGTGCACAATGCAGGCCATGGAAGAAAACCAGGGTACCGGGCATTGAACTCAGGACCTTGCACTTGCCAGGCAAATGTCTATTCTACTGAGCTATTTCCCCAGTCTTTGTTGTCAGGAGCCCGAGAGACTGACCTGAGACAGTGCAGACTCTACCACCCTCCTCGATCCCACCCATGCCCGCCCAGCCCAAAAGACCAGCCTGAGACAACAGATGACACCAGCGGCCTCCTGGATCCCGCCCCAAGCCCTCACAGTGAGTGGGAATTTGCATGAGTCACAAGGCTTCCCAGATCAGTGAGTATGTGAGAGGCTTTGGCTTCTTCTCATGCCTGCTATGCGGATCCCCACCCCGAAGCCCTCCAAGCCAGTGACTGACCTGAAACCTCAGGACCCACTCACCAGCACCTCCCCAGGCCCCCTGCCGAAAGCCCGCTGAGCAAGTGGCAATTTCCCTGACTCCCTGGGCATCAAAGTTAAGTGAGTGTAGAACTCCTGGCCTGCCATGCTGAAGAGACATTTCTGAGGGATTCCCTGTCCCCACCCCCACCACCAGGCTCCAAGACCCAGTGCAGCTCGGCCAGTGAGAGCTCCAGGCCCGCCGTACCAGGGAAATGTTTACCAGCAATTGCCTGTCCCACCCACGGCCCCAGACCCAGTGCAGGTCGGCCTGGAGTGAGAACTGCAAGCCTGCCACACCGAAGGGACATTTCTCAGTGATCCTCGGTCCCACCCCATGGCCCGAAACTCATCACAACTGGCCTGTGAGTGAGGGCTCCAGGCCCGCTGTGCCGGGGGAACCTTTCCCAGCTTTCTCGGGTTCTGGCCTGTAGACCTGGACCCAGCAGAGGCTGGCTGACCCAGTACAGCCTACCTGGTGAATAAGACCATGCACTATCCTTTTGGGAGCCCAGCAGACCCATCAAAGCAGACCACCACCTAGAGAGCAACTTGCCTGACACAAGAGGGCTGACTCTGGCAATTTTCCGGATCCTCACCCCAAAGCCAGCCAAGACAGTGGGAATTTTCATTACTTGGTCTGCATCCAGTTAAGTTTGTGCTCGCCTGACAAGGGAACCAACAGAGAGGAACCACAGGAGCTGTAGCAAAAAGGAACTGAACACAACAGCTAGATCCAGGATAGGCATACCTAGATAATCTCAAACTTAATGGACTGCCACCCGAATCGCATAATAAGCTAAGGTTATAGCTTCACCATAGCTCTACACCAGAGGTCAAAGGTCAGTGCTATACAAAATGACAAAGACAAGGGGAAAAACCCAAACCCAGACCTCGAGTCCACCAGTAAGGGCAGAGGACACTAGCTCAGCTGTAATGAATGAACTAACAGATACAGCAGCAAAGGAACAACAGCAGAAAGGGATAGAGGAAATCAGACAAGAAGTAATTCCCCAAATTAAAAAAGAAATATATGAATACATAGTATCTGAAATAAAGAATCAATTCCAGAAACAGTGGGTGGAAAAACAATGCTCACCCAGAACAAGTGCAGAGAACACTATGCCAACTGAAACGTATGAATTAACAGCATCTGAAGCAAAGACACAACAGCAGAAAGGTCATGAGGAACTCAAAGCACAAATAATTTCTGAAATCAAAAACAAATTCTTTGAAAAAAAAGAATTCTTTGAAATCATAGCATCTTAAATACAGAAATAAGTCTGGAAATACACAGAGGAAACCCAACTTGGAAGAAATACTGCAGAAAAAGAATTAATAACTAACCCTAAACAAGACATGGATAAAAAAAAATTGAGGAGATCAGAAATATGATGGATTCCTTCAATGAGCAATACAGAGAAGAAATAGAATGCATGAAACAAAGTCAAAAAGATATAGAAGAACTAAAAATATCAATCATGAGTCTACAAAACTATGTGAGTGAAAACTGAGACAGTTTCAGATCTTGAAGACGCCAGTGCGGCTAGTGAAAAGGTGAGAAAGGGTCTCTTAAAAACAATGAGAATGCAGGAAAAAATAATCCATCACCAGCAAGATGATGCCAGGATGAACAATGTGAGAATAATTGGGGAATTTGGGGAGAAGTAATCGCAAAAAACTCCCCAAATATGAGGAAAGAATCCAACATTCAGGTCACTGAAGCATAAAGAACACCAAATAACTTCAACCTAAGTAAAAACACACCGAGATATATAATAGTTAAGATCCCAGAAATCTAACACAAAAATAATGTACTGAAAGCTGCTAGAGAGAAGAAGCAGATAACATTCAGAGGAAAATCCATCAGAATTATAGCCAAATTCTCTACACAAACAATGAAGGCAAGGAGAGCATGGAGCAGAGTTCTTCAAGTCCTACACAAAAACAAATTCCAGCCTAGGCTATTATACCCTGCAAAACTATCCTTCAAGCTTGATGGAGAAGTGAAATACTTCCATGACAAAGAACAACTAAAGAATTTCATGATGACAAAGCCATCCCTTCACAGGCTGCTGAAAGATGTTCTAGAGAGAGACCACAATGACCAAAAGAATGGAAGGAACCCACTAAACAGGACAGACAATTAAACACAGGATACAAAGGAGTAAACAACACCTGGTAAATGTCATGACAAACATAATTGTCATGATTATTGTCATGATATTTACCTGATATTATCCATGATATTTAATTATTGTCATAATTAAACACAACACATTTCAATTATAAACATCAATGTAAATGGACTCAATTCTCCAATTAAGAGAAATAAACAGTGGATTAGGAAACAAAATCCAACAATATGCTGTATGCAAGGAACACATTTGACTCAAAAGGACATTGACAGGCTCAAAGTCAAAAGATGCAAAACAATACTACATGCCCCAGCAGCTCAGAAGAAAGCAGGAGTAGCAATTCTGTTCTTATACAGTCTCAACTTCAAACCAAGAATGGTCAAATGAAACAAAGAAGGCCACAATATATTGGTCAGGGGAAAAATTCAAGAGCAAGAGGTAACACTTATAAATATCTATGCAACAAACACAGGAGCACCCAACTATGTAAGACATATCTTAGTGGACATGAAAAACCTAATGTCTAAGAACACAATCTTAACAGGAGACCTTAAAATACCCTTATCTCAAAAAGATAGATCAACCAGATAAAAAATTAGCAAGGAAGTAGCAGAACTGAACCAGAGCTTGGAACAAATGGACCTGGTGGACATATACAGAGTGTTCCACCCAACCACAGCTGAATACATTTTTTTTTCAGGTGCACATGGGTCATTTTCCAAAATAGACCACATACTAGTCCAGAGGTCATGCATGAGTATATGCAAGAAAACAGAAATTATCCCATGCATATTATCTGACCACAGTGCATTGAAACTGGAACTAAATGACAAAAGACACCAGAAAAACCACTAAATTCATGGAAACTAAACAACACCCTATTCAGCAATCAATGGGTCACAGAACAAATTAAACAAGAAATCTAACAATATCTACAATTCAATGAAAATTCAACCACAACTTACTGGAAATTATGAGGCACGATGAAAGCAGTTCTTAGAAGGAAAATCCTAGCTCTGAATTCACATATTAGGAAAACAGAAAGGAAACAAATTAGCACACTAACGTTGCACCTCCAACAACTAGAAAAAGAAGAGCAAACTAAACCCAGAGCGCAAAGATGGGAAGAAATCATAAAGATTAGACAGATATTAATTCAATTGAGATGAAGAAAACAGTTCAAAGAATCCACAAATCAAAAAGTTGGTTCTTTGAAAAACTAAATAAAGTTGATAAGCCTCTAGCCAACCTCATCCAAAAAAGGCAAGAGAAAATTCAAGAACACGCCATAAGGAATGAAAAGGGTGAAATCACCACAGACCCAGCGGAAATTCAGAAGATTATCAACAGTTACTTTGAGAATCTTTATGCTCAAGAATAGAAGACACAGAAGAAATGGACAGATTCCTCAAAAGGTACAAATTACCAATACTGAACCAAGAAGATATAACAACTCTCAGTAAGCCAGTAACATCCAATGAAATATGAAACGTAATAAAAAGCCTACCGACAAAGAAAAGTCCAGGGCCTGATGGATTCACAGTTGAATTCTGCAAGAAATTTGTAGAAGATATAATCCCCACACTCCACAAACTCTTCAATGAAATTGAAAAGGAAGAAGTCCTGCCAAAATAATTTGTGGAGGCAAGTATAATACTGATTCCAAAGCCAGGGAAAGACACAACCAAAAAGGAGAGCTAGAGACCAATCTCCCTCATGAACATAGACACAATAATACTCAACAAAATCCTGGCAAATAGAATACAGCAAATCATCAAGATCATACACCATGACCACGTAGGATTCATCCCAGGGATGCAAGGATGGTTCAATATTCAAAAATCTATAAATGTAATACACTATATTAATAAACTGAAATCTAAAAACCACATGATCATCTCAATTGATGCAGAGAGAGCTTTTGCCAAAGTCCAACACTCATTCATGTTCAAATCCTACAAAAAATTGGAATAGATGGACTGTATCTTAACTTGATAAAACCCATCTATGACAACCCAAAAGCTCATATAATCCTAAATGGGGAAAAACTGAAATCTTTTACTCTTAAATCAGGTACAAGACAAGGATGTTCTCTATCACCCCTCCTATTCAATATAGTCTTGGAATCCTTAGCAACAGCCATTAGAAAAGAGATAGAAATAAAGGGAATAAGAATATGTAAAGAAGTTAAATTATTACTATTTGCAGATGACATGATGCCTTACTTGGAAGAGCCCAAATTCCACCAAGGAACTACTAGAAGGGATACGGAAATTCAGTAGCATAGCAAGATACAAAATCAATACTCAAAATTCAATAGCATTCCTCTACACAGATAACAAGCACACTGAAAGGGGAACAATAGAAAGAATAACTTTTACAACAGCACTGCGGAAAATGAAATACCTTGGGATTCACTTAACCAAGGAAGTCAAAGATCTTTTCACAAAAAATTACAACCCCCTAAGAAATAAGATTATAAGGATCCCAGAAAATGGAAAGATATTCCATGCTCCTGGGTAGGAAGAATCATCATGAAGATAGCCATACTCCCAAAGTTGTTCTACAGATTTAACACAATCCTTATCAAACTGCCACCAGCATACCTCCCAGACCTAGAGAAATCATTCCTAAAATTTATTTGGAACCACAAATGACCTAGAATACCAAAGGCAATCTTGGCCAATAAAGACAAGGCAGGCGGCATCACAATTCCTGATTTGAAATTATACTACAAAGCCACTGTGATTAAATCAACATGGTATTGGCAACAAAATAGACCTGAGGATCAACGGATTAGATTAGAAGGTGCAGAAGCAGCTATGAACACGCTCAGCCATCTGATCTTCGACAAAGGTGCCAATCATAGTTACTGGAAGAAAGATAGCCTCTTTAACAAATGGTGCTGGAAAACCTGGCTTTTTATGTGCCAAAAACTAAAACTTGACCCAGCTCTATCACCATGCACTAAGTTAAAGTCAAAATGGATTAAAGATTTAACCATTAAAACAAAAACAACTAATCTCCTGGGAGAGAAAGTAGGAGGAACTCCTGAAAACATAGGTGTAGGCAAAGAGTTCATGAACAAACATGTATTCACACAAGAAACACTTGAAAGAATTAACAACTGGGATCAACTCTTGTTGAGAAATTTCTGCACATCAAAAGAAATTGTCAACAGAGTGAAAAGACAACCCACAAATTTTGAAAAAATCCTAACTGATAAGCAATCAGACAAAGTTCTGCTGTTTAGAATATATAAAAGCTAAGATATAACAGGGCCCTCAGATTTAAAGACCCAATTCAGACATGGGCATCTGAGATGAATACACACTTCTCAGAGGACGAAATTAAAGAAGTGAATAATTATATGAAAAAAATGCTCCACATCTCTAGTCATCCATGAAATGCAAATAAAAACAACACTGGGATACCATCGCACTCCAGAAAGAATGGCTATCATAAGGAAATCAACCAACAACAAATGTTGGAGAGGTTGTGGGAAAAAGGGAACACTTCTCCACTGCTGGTGGGAATGTAGACTGGTACAACCATTGTGGAGGTCAGTGCAGAGACTCCTCAAAAGAGTAGGATTAGGAATCCCATTCAAGCCACCTATCCCCCTACTGGGAATTTTCCCAGAGGAACTGAAAACATTGTATCATAGTGATATATGTGTACCTATGTTTGTAGCAGCACAATTTGTGATAGCAAAATCTTGATGTCCATCACATGAGGAATGGTTGAAAAAGATGTGGTATTTCTATATAATGGAGTATTACTCGGCTATTAAGAATGATAAGCTTGAAGCATTCATACTGAAGTGGGTGCCACTTGAACATATACTCATAAGTGAAATAAACCAGACACACATGTGTAAATATTGTATAGTCTCCCTAGTAAAAGAAGCGAAAAGCAGAAATACAAATGGAAACATGCAACAACAACTAAAATCAATTGAGTCAGATAAGGCGAAGTGAATGGCATATGCTCCGGGATACTAATCAGCTTTTCTTCTGGATGGTTAACAACCCAAGTTCACAGATCAAAATTGGAGAAATAGAAGAGCCACAAGGCCAGCCAACATTTTGGCCCTAGCCTTTCAAGGTCAGCGAAGACTCAGGACATAGGAGAACCTGTACTGCAACATCATGAAACTCAGGTAAGCTCCAAATTTTCTGAACAATCATGTATGCACCTTGTACAATACCAAAACATTATGAAAATAGTTTGCAATGTATTAATTTATCGAATCTGTTTTGTTAAGGTGTCTTGAAACTGTCTGATTGACATTTGTAGTTCAATAAAATAAAATAAAAAATAAAAATAAAAAAAAAAATTTTCTGAACAAGGAGATTATGGAGCCACAGAGGAAAGAGATCAAAGTGCTGCAGTGTGCCTGGGGAGTCACATGGAGAGAAAACTTTCTCTCGGGCTCTCACAGAGAGCAAACTGGTCAAGCATTGGCCGTGACTCATCCACATGGATGACATGGACAAAGGATCTACAGAATAAGGTACAGGACTACAAGGTAAACCCTGAGGGGACTTCACTGACCAGATAATAAACATAAAGTTCATGTGTTGGTATATAAGTCTTGATCTATCTAGGTCTTAACCATCCAGCAGAAAAGTATAAATATGAGGTATACACCACGGGGCCATAATATTAAGTTGAGCTGTAAATGGCTATGGTCAACAACTTCTTCAGATAACACACTATTGTTGTGGAATGCTGGACTGTGTTGGATTGTGTCGCTGATTTCAGGCACCTAAATTAGTTTAATGACAATGGAGTGCCCATCTTTGACAGGTGTGGTCAAAGGAAGGGGTATAGAAAGGAAGAATCATGATGTGTGTATATAGACAGTACAGTTGGAATAGATGTATTTCGTTGGCCGTTACTGGCTTATCGAGAGTTGTTATATCTTCTTGTTTCAGTTTTGGTAATTTGTACCTTTCGAGGAATCTGTCCATTTCTTCTGTATCTTCTATTCTGTGAGCGTAAAGATTCTCGAAGTAGCTATTGATAATCTTCTGAATTTCCACTGGGTTTGTGGTGATTTCACCCTTTTCATTCCTTATTGCCTGTATTTGAATTTTTTCTTTCTTCTTTTTGTGAGGGTTTGCTAGGGGCTTATCAATTTTGTTAAGTCTTTCAAAGAACCAGCTTTTTCATTTGTTGATTCTTTGAATTTGTTTTTTTCATCTCAATTGAATTAATTTCTGCTCTAATCTTCATGATTTCTTCCTGTCTTTAGGCTTTGAGTTTGGTTTGCTCTACCTTTTCTAGATGTCAGAGGTGTAACATTAGGGTGTTTATTTGTTCCCATTCTGTTTTCCAAATGTGTGATTGCATATATATGATTTTCCCTCTCAGAACTGCTCATTGCATCCCATAAATTCTGATAAGTTGTGGTTGAATTTTCATTGAATTGTAGTTATTGTTGAATTTCTTGTTTAATTTGTTCTGTGACCCATTGATTGCTGAATAGGGTGTTGTTTAATTTCCATGTATGTAGCAGGTTTTTCTGGTTTCTTTTGTCGTTTATTTTCAGTTTCATTGCACTATGGTCGGATTATATGCATGGAGTAATATCTGTTTTCTTGCATACACATAAGCATGTCTTATGGACTAGTATGTAGTCTATTTTAGAAAATGACCCATGTGCAGCTGAATAAAAAGTGTATTCAGCTGTGGTTGGATGGAATACTCTGTATATGTCCACTAGGTCCATTTGTTCCAAGCTCTGGTTCGGTTGTGCTACTTCTTTGCTAATTTTTTGTCTTGTTGACCTATCTTTTTGAAATAAGGGGGTGTTAAAGTCTCCTGTTAAGATTATGGTCTTGGATATTACATTTTTCATGTCCGTTAAGATTTGTCTTACATAGTTGTGTCTCCTGTGTTTGGTGCATAGATATATATGAGTCTTACCTCTTCTTCTTGAATTTTCCCCCTAACCAATATATAGTGGCCTTCTTTGTTTCATTTGATCATTCTCATTCATGGATTTCTGGTCATTGTAATCTCTCTCTAGAACATCTTTCAGTAGCCTGTGTAGGGATGGCTTTGTCATCATGAAATTCTTATATGTTCTTTGTCATGGAAGTATTTTACTTCTCTATCAAACTTTTGCAGTGTATAGTAGTGTAGGAGGAATTTTTTTTTTCGTACAGGACTTTAAGAACTCTGCTCCATGCTCCCCTTGCCTTCATTGTTTGTATAGAGAATTTGGCTGTAATTTTGATGGGTTTTCCTTTGAATGTGATCTGCTTCTTTTCTCTAGCAGCTTTCAGTATATAATTCTTGTTTTGAATTTCTGGGATCTTGACTATTATATGTCTCAGTGTGTTTTTACTTGGGTTGAAGTAATTTGGTGTTCTGTATGGCTCAGTTACCTGAATGTTGGATTGTTTCCTCATATTCGGGAAGTTTTCTGCAATATTCTTTTTATATCATTTGTATTGACTTCTTTATTCTCAGTGATGCCAATTAATCTCACATTGTTCATCTTGGCAGCATCTTGCAGGTGATGGGTTATTTTTTCCTGCATCCTCTTTTTTTTTTTTTTTTTTTTAAGAGATCCTTTCTCACCTTTTTTACTAGATGTACCAGAGTCTTCAAAATCTGAAACTCTGTCTTTGCTTTCACTCAAATGGTTTTGGAGACTCGTGATTGAGATATTAAGTTCTTCTATATCTCTTTGACTCAGTTTCATGCAATCTATTTCTTTTATGTATTGCTCATTCTAGGTATTTCTGATCTCCTCTAATTTTTTTTTTATCAATGTCTTCTGTAGAGGTAGCTATTAATTCTTTTAGTTCAGAGTTTTTTCCAAATTGTGTTTCCTCTATATATTTCTGGAGTGGATTGTCTACTTCAGATGCTATCATTTCGTTTTTATTTCAGAAATTATTTCTACACTGAGTTCCTCTTTACCTTTCTGCTATTGTTTCTTTGCTTGTGCTGCTGTTAATTAATATGTTTCAGCTGGAATAATAGTCTCTGCACTTGTTCTGGGTGGGCATTTCCCCCATTCATTTCTGGATTTAATTCATTACTTCAGATCCTATGTATTCAAAAATTTCTTTTTTTATTTGAGGCATTAATTCTGGTCTGAGTTCCTCTATATCTTTCTGCTGTCGTCCCTTTGCTTCCATCTCTGTTAATTCATTCATTTCAGCTGAGCTTGTTTCCTCTGCACTTATTGGTAGGGTTGAGGCCTGAGACTGCATTTTGCTCCTTGTCTTTGTCATTTTGTATAGCACTGACCTCTGACCTTTGGTGTAGAGCTTTGGTGTAGAGCTTTGGTGCAGCTACAACCTTAGCACATAATGAGTTTTAGGTGCCAGTCTATTAAGTGTGAGATTATCCAATTATGCCTGGCATGAATCTAGCTGTTGTGTTCAGTTCCTTTTTGCGGTAGCCCGTATGGTACAACTGTGAGCCTGTGGTTCTCCTGTGTTGTGTCCCTGGTCCAGAGAGTGCAGAAGCTTTCCAACACACTCACCAGGCCAGGAGAGGGTGGATTGGATCAGGTGCCAGAAGAGTCACAAAACTTCTCATTCGCTCAGCAGGCTTGGGTGCAGGGGCTCCAGGGAGTTGCCAGGCAGACAAATCTGGGGTGTCTCAGGCCTATTACTTGCTAGGAGATCTTACAGGCAGGGGCTCCAGATGGCGGGGTACAGGCAGAGAAGCCGAAAATTCTTCCACACAGTCTCGAAACCATGCTCGCATAGATCAGGTGCTGGGAGAGTCACACAAATTGTCATTCACTAGGCGGGCTTGGGGGCAGGAGCTCCAGGGAGTTGCAGGACAGGCAAGTCTGGGATGTCTCAGACCAATCGCTCGCTTGGAGGCCATGGGGCCAGGGGCCAATAAGATTTTTATAACAGAAAAATCAAGTCCATAATGTGTTTTATTTCGTTATTTAATCTGTTAGTCTTCCTCAATGTGGAAGAGATTCATTCTTTCAGTGTGATTCATAAATTCATGATGTTGGCACTTTAAAAGATGGATGATAGATGGATAGATAGATAGATAGATAAAGATAAACAGAAGGATCATACAACTGTTCAGAAAACAAAGTGATTAAGTTGCTCAGATATCACCAGAAATAATCCTACAACTAATTATTCTCTACATAGTCCTATAAATCACATTTATTCAAATATATGAAGTGGTCCAACAGCCTGTTACAGGTGGAGAGAAGAAGTGGATAAAGAATTAAGATATGTCATATACATGTACACCTGATCGTAAGGAGTATAATCATATACTACAAACAGGAAGCAATGAAAAGTTGTAGGCCAATAATTTGGTAAAGTGTGTCTCAGTTGAGGTTTGTCTGATGTTTCGTTATGATTGGCTTCTGATTACATATTTTTGCCGGAACATCACAGAAATTATGGGACAGTTTTAAAGTTTTATATTATTAAATGTATCTCTTTTGTTTGTTTTCATTATCTCTTGATTTTTGAATATTAGCTGGAAAATCTTTCCTCACATTATGATTAAAGAGACATTTATATGTTTTCCTTTAGTGTTTATTTTGTATTTGCAATTATTAGAGATTTACATTTGGATCTCTGGGAAATATGGAGTTTATTCTCATAATTGTAATATCTAACTTTATATTTACCAGTTTATTTTTGACTCAATAATTTTAAATGCTTCTTTTAACATATACTGAATTTCTGTATGAATTTGAATCTCTCTTAGGTTTTCTAGTTGGTCCTACCTAGCTGTTCATTTACTAGTACCAATGTACTTTCATCACAGAGGCTTTACAATGTATTTTAACATTGGCAAAGCAGTCCTTCATATTTTTCTTTTTTACTGTTTTTGTTAGTTACCTTTCAGACCCTGTTACAAAAATGGTATACATAAATCAAAGGCAAAATGTTTATTTTGTCTCATAGTTTCAAAAGTTTCAGCTCATGGCCAGCTGGTTGCATGGTTGTGGGTATGAAATGGGGGAGAACATCATGGTAGAAAGGCATGGCTGGGCACTTTCAGGGCAACCAGGAAGCAGGGAGGATCCACCAAGCAAGGAGCCAGGGACAAGATATGTCCTTCAAAGCTGTACCTCCTGGGACCTTCTTCCTCCATCTGGGCACTGCCTCCTAATGGATCATTCACCTGTGATCTCATCAATGGCGTCCTCCACTGATGAAGTCAATGCCCTTGTGATCCAACTGCCCCTCTAGACCTCACTTCTGAACTCTGCCACACTGTGGATTATGCTATCAATACCTGCGTCTTCTGGGGACACTTACAATTACACTTACAGTGTTGTCTATTTTTCCTGTCAATTCCTTGAATGTTTGTTTTGTACACAAGTTTTTCTAAATTAATTTTATTGAGAAATAAATAGCAATGAGAGTTTCAAAACAGGTTTTTAGGACAGTTACAATAATTAATACGTTGCATATTGTTGTCTTCATAGCAGTTATTCAGAATACAAGATGCAGACTTAACACTGTTAGTATAAATCTTTCTTTTCATTGAGCTAATAGAAAGTAGTTGTATATCTATCCTATTTTGTATTTACAGGTATATATTTTTTCACTACAAAAGGGCCTTCATTTATATCCCCCTTTTTTGTTTAGTTTTTTTCAGAGATAGGTGTTGCATTGCCATTCAAATATTGTAGGTGTATGAATTCAGCAAAATAATCCAATATAGTTCAGTAGCCCATAATAGTGGTGGGTTATCCACAGAACTGGCAATGTCAGAAGTTGTTAACTTGAGCCTTATACAGCTCAACATATTAATATGGCTTTACTTTTTATTCCTCATGTTTATACTTTTCTGCTGGACCATCAAGACCAAGATAAAGCAAGACCTATATTTAAAAAATGTAATTTTTTGTACACAAGCTTTAAAGGCTTATTAGTGTTTTTATTTGTATTGCATTAAATAAATAATTCCTATGTAAATGATGAGCTTTCAATAATGAGTTCTATAATAAGTCTTCAATGAAGAATAGAGGAGATTCTTCACATTTATTCAAATCTATGTTTGTATTCATCAGTTGTCGTTTTTAAAATTGATCTCACATGAGTTTTGGGCATTACTAATTAACTTTATGCCTAAATACTTACTGCTGTCATAAGTGAGATTTTTCCTATGGTTATATAGAAGTCATTATTTTAAAACTAGACAAGCTTGCCATACCTCTACAGCTTCTTTTTTTCTTCTGCTTAAATGTATATTTTTGCTCCGTAACAATCTGTGTACATGTACATCCATTCATTCGTCTAGGTTTTCAGTTAGTTGAGGGCCCAGCACGAGCTAGCACAGCCCACCACAGAGACTCCACGTGGATGGCACGCTTGCTGACTCCTGGGCAGGTTTTGGGCACTGGAGCTCACAGCCTTATGTAAAAGGCAGCCAAGAGCATCCTCTCTGATAGTTACACAGAAAAGACATAGAACTACGTAGAGTCATGTGTTGTACAATTAGTTATGGAGATATCTGAACAACATCGTTTATTTGGTTTTCTGAACAGCTGTAGATTAATAGAAACAGGTACTACTTTGAGGTATGTTTTCCCACATTTCCATTTTGACACTCCCTCCCCAACTTCACCTTCTCAACTTCCAGAAGACTATTTTCTCTAAGAAACTTTTCTCTATTTTCAGACAAAATTAATTGATTCCTGGGCTGGCCACAAAGCTCAGCAGATTAAAGTTCCCCCTGAGGCAGATGCAGGGGCCAGGGGTTCCATCCCCAGCCTGCCATGCTGGGCCCCCCACCGTGGGCTGAGATGACAATTAAAACTCATTATGGTGGTTCATGCCTGTAATCCCAGCTCTTGGGAGGTTGAAAACAGGAGAATCACTACAAACACAACAGTCACAGAGATCCTGTAGACTCTTTCCTAAATACAATAAAAAAAATCAATTGATTGCTCAAATCTGTGATTTATTTTATACAAAACATCTATCAGAGTGATAATTCTATGGGAATTAACAACATTATTT